>SJYC01098607.1:0-37393 GCA_006408675.1 Madoqua kirkii
ATCAAATAAGTTATATCAGATAATTACACTTATTCAATGTTTATATAGAGTTTGTTATTAAAATTTGTTCATTCCTTTTTCAACATAGTTTTCTTGGAAAGTGAGAAAAACAGAATAGAAAATATTACGATCCTGTCCTCAAGAAAATTCATCTAGTAGGGCTGAAAAGAAAACTTAAAAAAAAAAAGTATCTTGTAGCAAATGAGTTGCAGAAATGATGTGTTGTACATTTTGAGATGAAACGATTATTAAAGGCTGGTACGGCTGGAGCAAGTTTCATGGTGGAAGAGAGCTGCCACTTGCAATAACAGGAATTTGTAAATTGCAGTGGAAAGCAAAGAGATGCAAAACAGGGGTACTGCTGTGAGCAAGGAGTATAATGTGAAGATCTTTCACAAAATGTTGAAACACTTGCAAAGGGGAATAATGGGAGAAGTGATTGGAGCATAAAGCTAGGGTGAGAGTGAAGAGACTGTTTTGAAACTGAGGTTCTCAACCACCCCTGGTGAAGGTAGAGTGACAATATATATTCCTTTTAGCGTGCCTGTTGAATCAGCAAAAGAGATGCTCCTAGTGTCCTGTCTCCTACTGTCCCTGTTGTTTGGGCTGTTTGCTTCCCTGGTGGCTCGATGGTAAAGACTTTGCCTGCAATACAGGAGGCATGGGTTTGAACTCTGGGCTGGGAAGTTCCCTTGAGAAGGGAATGGCTACCCACTCCAGTATTCTTGTCTGAAAAATTATAAGGACAGAGAAGCCTGGCAGGCTACAGTCCATGGGGTTGCAGAGTCGGACATGACTGAAGTGACTGAGCACACACACAGCAGAATAAACAAAAGAAATTTATTTCTTCAAAGTTCTGGAGGCTGGGAAGTCCAAGATCAAGATATGGCAGATTTGGTGTCAAGTGAGAGCCTGCTTCCTGGCTTAAAGACAGCATCTTATTGCTTTATGCTCACATGACCAAAGGATTGGGGAGCTCTCTGGATGGTTTCTTTTATAAGAGTGCTAATCTCATTCATGAGGACTTAACCCTCATGACCTAACAACTTCCCAAAGTTCCCAACTCCCAAATAACATCATACTGGGTGTTAGGATTTCCAACAAATGAACTATGGGAACACAATATTCAGTCTATAGCAACTTCCACCCCCAAAGGATCCTGATTTTCCTCTCTCTTATTGCCTGGATGAGAATGTGTACAGTGTAATGGGAGACACTATTGGTTGGCATGTGCTGCACACGGGAAGCTTGTGAAGTTGAAAACGAGGCTACTGTAGGGAGTGAGAAGTCAGTGAGAGTTTTGGATGGCTGACTAGTGTGTATGAGGAAGGGAGAACTGGATAGTGGTGTTTGGTGGGAGGGATTAAAGGCATGGCGTTGTTAAGAGTTGACTGCAATTGTCTAGGCATTGAGAAGAGAGAAAGTATAGGACTTGGTATCTGAATGTTTGATGGAAGGGAAAATGGAAGCCAGAAAAAGCAAAACGGACCGGGCACTGTACTAAGCATATTGTTATTGTTAAGTCACTAAGTCGTTCGAATTTTTTGTACCCCTATGGAGTCTGTCAGGCGCCTCTGTCCATGAATTTCCCAGGCAAGAATACTGGAGTGGGTTGCCATTTCCTTCTGCAGGAGATCTTCCTGACCCATGGATTAAACCCACCTCTCTTACGTCTCTTGCCTTGGCAGGCAGATTCTTTACCATTGAGCCAACAGGGAAGCCTGTACTAAGCATAACCACCTTTCAAAGTAGCTTTTGTTTCTATTTTACAATCTAAACAGATTTAATACAAATCAAATTAATACAAGATTTAAGTGTATGAGTTGGACTTTGAATAAATGTCTGTATCATTTTAGACTCTAACATACTGTGATTTTGAATTTCTAAGAGGTCAATAAAAAAAGAGACAAGTGGAACGGGGCTGGTTTTAGGGTAAGATGAGTTTATTTTTGAGGCTTGATGTGCTGGTAGATTGTTCATCAAGCACCTGGGAAAGTATCAGTTGGCTTTAGAGAGAGCTGGGGCTTACAATATTGGAGTGTTGGTTTTTTTTTTTTTTTTTTTGGCATAGACATGACAATTCATGAGGACTCCCAGAGAGAACATGAAGAATTTAAGAAGAGAGAGGACAAAGTCTTGACTATAAATAATATGTCCAGGTTAGAATCAAGTAGGATCAGGTATAGAAAAAACAGAAAAAGATTAGCGAGTTATGGGATAAAATAGGAACTGTAGCCTCACCAAAAACATGGAAAACTGTCTCGACAAAAAGATGGTTAAAGCTGTTGACTACTGCAGATATCAAGAAGACAGGCTTAATCTGGCCACAAGGAGAAAAATAGCTGGGGATCAGTAGTTTCATAAGAGTTACATAGTAGCCTGTATGTCATGAATTGAACAATAAAATGGTGAAATTAGGGAAATAGATCATCTATGAAAGTCTGTAGGCTCTTATTTTGAGATCTTGAGAAAAGGAGAGAAAATGAGAAAAATTAGTGCATCGTAGCTAGGAGAAAGAACAAGATATAGGAAAGTTTCTGTGAGAGGGACAAGTAGGCATCTTTATAACTTGGTAAGGAAAGAGAAAATTAAAGGGTAGGAGACTGAAAAGCAATTGAAGGGAAATGGCTTTTTTAAAGTAAAGAAAGTGTTTTAATTTGAAGAATATTAAAAATAGTAAGTAAATAATGTCTATAATCAACTATTAAAAGTTATATAAGGTAAAATAAGGGCCCTTCTTCAGTCCCCTGATTTACAAACCCCTCTCCCGTTCTACCTTCCCTGTTAATAGTTTGGGAGGAATGTTTTCTAGATTTTTCTTTTATTTAAATAAGATCTCTGTCTCTGTCTCTTTGCATCTGTTCTCAAATGTATACTTTTTGTTAAGTTAAAATGAAATGATGCTATATAATGTTTTCAAATTGCTTCTTTCACATCAACCATGGAGATTTTTCTAGATCAATACATATAGTCACATATCCAATCTATTTTATTCTTTTTAACAGGTGCATGATGTTCTTTTATTTGGCTAGATCATAATTTACATTGAAATCCCTTCACTGATGAATTTTTCTTGGTGCCTTATTTCTAGAAAGGGAATCACTGGGTGTGGTGGCCTGAATAGAGCCTCCAAAGGTATTCACATTTTAATCTCTGGAATCTACGAATGCTACTTTTTAGACATCATTATTAGCTTAATCACCACAACTGGTTACCACCATGGGAGGATTATCCTGGATTGTCTGAGTAGGCCCTAAATGTGATTACAAAGGTCCTGATAAAATGGACGCAGAGGATTTTACTATACGAGAAAAAGACCATGTGACGACAGAAGCAGAGAGAAGCAGTGAGAAGCAGTGTCAGAGGTGGAAGATGCTATGCCACGGCTTTGCAGCAGGAGGACAGGGCCAAAAGCTAAGTACATACATAATATATGGTTAGCCTTCAGAAGTTAGAAAAGCAAGGAAACAGTTTCTCCCTTGGAGCCTCTTGAAGAAAGCAGTCTTGTTGACACTTTGGTTTTAGTCCTATAACAATCATTTTGGCTCTCTGGTCACTAGAACTATAAAATATAAATTTGTGTTGGTTTAAGCCACAAAGTTTGTAGTAATTCAGTATGACTGCATCTGAACATGATTACATCTACAAAGACCTATTTCCAAATAAGGCCACATTCCTATATATTGGAGGTTAGGATCTTAACATTTATTTTAGAGGAGAGAGTTCAACCCATACATGACATGTTAAGAAAAAGTCACTTCATCTGTAAGTGGTTTTAAGCTTTGATTTCTGAAAACTTGTCATTTAATGCTGGAATTGTTATTACCTCACCCAAATTAGAAAAATCCTGGTCGGATTTGGGATTTCAGGAAAACCCCAAAGGAAATCGGGAGGATGGTGAGTATTTGCAGGATAGTGAGTTTGGTATGGATGAGAGAGCATCTCAGAATATACCCATGTAGCATGTCACTTTAATAAAATTAGTAAGTGAGCAAAACTAAACAACACATTTTTTCCTTTTAAAATTTTTATTTTATACTATAGTTGATTAACAATGTTGTGTTAATTTCAGATGTACAGCCAAGTGATTCAGTTATACATGTACATACATGAATTCCTTTTCAAACTGTTTTCTCATTTATTACAATGTTGAGCAGAATTCCCTGTGTTATACAGCAAGTCCTTGTTGGTTATGTGTTTTAAAACTAGCAGTGTGATGTGTCAGTCCTAAATTTCCAATTTATCCCTCCTCCCTATCCTCTCCCCTTGTTAATCATAAGTTCTTTCTCTATTTTTGTTTTGTAAATGAGTTCATTAGTATCATTTTTTTTTATTCTGCATATAAGCTATATCATATTTGTCTTTCTCAGTCTGATTTACTTCACTTGCTGTGATAATCTCCAAATTATTCATGTTGCTGCAAATGGCTAAACAACTTATTTTCACACACACATATTGATAAATACAACGTGTTCGTGTGCGCACTCTTCAAATAATATCTTAAAAAAAGCAGCATAGCCACTCCAGTGTTCTTGCCTGGAGAATCCTAGGGACAGGGGACCTTGGTGGGCTGCCGTCCATGGGGTCGCACAGAGTCGGACAGGACTGAAGCGATTCAGCAGCAGCAGCAGCAGCAGGGAAAGGCAGACAGCAGGGATGGCATAGGGAGGAACACACAAGCTTCTGCAATGTGGTGAGTTCACGGGTGTGTAGCATTAGCCTTCGTTATTTAATCTTTTGTTTATATTAACATATAATAAAACAGCAAGTATAAATTACGCTTTAAGTAAAATGGGTTTCCCAGATAGCTCAGCTGGTAAAGTATCAGCCTGCAATGCAGGAGACACCGGTTCGGTTCCTGGGTTGGGAAATTCCGCTGGAGACGGGAAAGGATACCCACTCCAGTATCTGGCCTGGAGAATTTGTACAGTCCATCGGGTCGCAAAGAGTAGGACACGACAGCGATTTTCACTTTCAGTTAAGTAAAACTGTGCCTATATAACCTAAAAAAAAAAAAAAGGCATAGAGATTGTAGAAAATATGCTTTGAGAATGGTTTCATGCAGCTAGGCCCAGAAATTGACACTGGAAAGCGGCACCACCAGTTCTTCAAAGGCAACTTTTCCCGGCGCTACTTGAGAAAGAGCACTGGGTAAACTCTCGCTAACTATGAAAGCATCACAGTAACTTGTGTTACTATACGACTCAAGCACCAACAAATCAAGAGGCTCACAGGTGAGCAATGAAGTCCTGAAATCACAACTTCCACGTTGTTTCATCACTTTACCAGAGAAATTCTTCCCGCACAAGTAGCCTGAGTAAAGACTGCTGCCCTGTGCCAAAAAGGCAGCGCTGGCGCCACAACAGGTACAGCGCATGTCCGGAAGTTACGCAATCCCATAAGGTAGCGCGGCCCTACCCGTGGGGAGAGTTTCCGCCATTTTTGAAAATCAGGAAGGTCCGGGGGTGAGTACCGCTGCTGCTGTGATGGCAGCCTTTGCCGTGGAACCGCAAGCGCCCACGTTGGGTGAGTAAAAAACTGCTTTTTCTTGCTAGCACTGAGATGCACACTGTAAGCCTGGAAGCGGGCACGTGCGAGACAGTAATCGTAGGCTCTTGTCTGCTAATTTCAAGCCGCAAAGACCTAGCCCTTTGGCTCGCCCCCAGGTTCCAAGTCCGTCCCCTTCTCTAGGCGTCGCCACCCTGTAGCTACCAAGGGGGCTCCAGGACGCTGCCAGCTCCGAGGAAGTCGAAGAAACGGCGGTCTTGTGGTGACTAAGCCGCTTTGTATCCTCCCCCCAAGCCAGGGCTAGACCTGTCCATACCTGAGACTCCGCCGGCGCGGCAGACGCTGTGCTGCATTCCCGGATCCTGTGAAGCGGTGGGAGGGGCCTCACCTGTGAACACGTGGGTGGGCGGTGCCCTGCAGTGCGGTCACCTTTCACCGCTCTTAGATCATCTAGCCTTCTCTTGACTGCTTGATTCCAACTCCTCCCGGGATTCGCAAAAGGAATGTATTTTTAATGGAAACTTGAGTTGTTCGATATTTAATTAACCAGGTGATGACAGCCGTTGAGATACTCCCTTAATAGGAAGCCATGAGTTCGCTTCATTTTATCTTGGGAAAATGACTCTACTGTAGAGGATCTTTTCCTCTACAGTACATTCTAATACATTACGGTCACGTAATAATCTTAAAAATAATTTCCGTTATATAATGGGGGCATTAAAAAAAATCTTGCATGTCAGCCTTGGATGTCAGTTATTGTGTGTATGTGTCGGTTGAGTTGTGGGTTTTGTGAGAACCGTGGAATAGCTTAAAACAGGAAATGGTCTACTATAATAGAGACGTATTTGAAAATTCGATTACAACTTTCTGGTTTGGAAAGGAGAGCAGCACGATATGTCTGTGTAGAATGAGTTTTATTAGAATTGAAGGATATATGATGTTGGCCATGTTTTGTACAAAGTCAGTTTCTTTTGACAATAGAGTAACTTGAACTGTTTTACTACTAGTTATAAAAATCTAAATGTATAATATTAGTGGAGATACTCAGCTACATTTAAAGATGGCCTAGGTATTTATGTCTTGTATTATTTTAGAGGTCAGAAAACTTTTCACTTCCAGTATGAAAGTCTTCTTCTTAACAAAAGCATTCTGGTGTATATATTTCTTGGGGTTACAATTATGAATAAACCCCTGGTCCAAAATCAGACATTAGCCAATATTGTTTAAATCCTTATTTCGGATGAGGTATAAACATTTTCCCAGCACCTCAGTTCAGTTGCTCAGTCGTTTCTGACTCTTTGTGACCCCGTGGATTGCATAATACCAAGCCTCCCTGTCCATCACCAGCTCCTGGAGTTTACTCAAACTCATATCCATCGAGTCAGTGATACCATCCAACGACCTCATGCTCTGTCGTCCCCTTCTCCTGCCTTCAATCTTTCCCAGCATCAGGATCTTTCCATGTGAGTCAATTCTTCGCATCAAGTGGCTAAAGGATTGGAGTTTCAGCTTCATCATCAGTCCTTCCAATGAATATTCAGGACTTAGTTCCTTTAGGATTGACTGGTTGGATCTCCTTGCTGTCCAAGGGACTCTCAAGAATCTTCTCCAACACCACAGTTCAAAAGCATCAGTTTTTCGGGGCTCAGCTTTCTCTATAGTCCACCTCTCACATCCATACATGACTACTGGAAAAACCATGACCTTAACTAGATGGAACTTTGTTGGCGAAGTAATGTCTCTGCTTTTGAATATGCTATCTAGGTTGGTCATAACTTTTCTTCCAAGGAGCAAGCGTCTTTTAATTTCATGGCTGCAGTCACCATCTGCAGTGATTTTGGACCGCCCCAAAATAAAGTCTGTCACTGTTTCCCCATCTATTTCCCATGAAGTGATGGGACTAGATGCCATGATCTTAGTTTTTGTGAATGTTGAGTTTTAAGCCAACTTTTTCACTCTCCTCTTTCATCAAGAGGCTCTTTAGTTTTTCACTTTCTGCCATAAGTGTAGTGTCACCTGCGTATCTGAGGTTAATATTTCTCCTGGCAATTTTGATTCCAGCTTGTGCTTCATCCAGCCCTTCTTATGGTGTTTCTGTGCTTCATTCAGCGTTTCTTATGGTGTATTCTGTGTATAAGTTAAATAAGCAGAGTGACAGTAGACAGCCTTGATATACTCATTTCCCTATTTGGAACCAGTCTGTTTCATGTCCAGTTCTAACTGTTGCTTCTTGACCTGCATACAGATTTCTCAGGAGGCAGGTCAAGTGGTCTTGGTAGTCCTGTCTCTTTAAGAATTTTCCAGTTTGTTTTGATCTTCTCCTTGCAGCAGAAGTAGATACTTTTCAGGAACTCTCTTGCTTTTTCGATGATCCAGTGGATGTTGGCAATTTGATCTCTGGTTCCTCTGCCAAATGAACGTATGGTTGGATTTCAAGAAAACTCTATGTATAAAAGCTGGCAGTGGGCCAGATTTGGCCTGTTTGCTGGCTCTTGTGCTGCTGCTGCTGCTAAGTTGCTCTTCAGTCGTGTCCAGCTCTTTATGATCCCGTGAACTGTAGCTCTCGAGGCTCCTCTGTCCGTGGGATTTCTTTAGGCAAGAATGCTGGCGTGGGTTGTCATGTCCTTCTCCAGGGGATCTTCCCAACCCAGGGACTGAGCCCTCATCTCTTAGGTCTCCTGCATTGGCAGGCGGGTTCTTTACACCAGCACCACCTGGGAAGCCCTTATTCTAGTTCAGTGTTTATTTTCTAGAATTGTTTGTAATAGTGAAAAGTATGCATTCAAGTAGGAGCTGTGCTCAGGAGACGTGAGACATGGGTCTGGTCCCTGCGTCAGGAAGATCCTCTGGATGAGGCATGGCAACCCCCTCCGGTACTCTTGCCTAGAGAATCCCACGGAGAGAGGAGCCTGGTGGGCTACAGTCCATGGGGTCACACAGAGTTGAACACGACTAAGCGACTTAGCAGCAGCAGCAACACCTAACGGAACACTAAAACTAATGGTTACTTTGACAAACGATGCTAGCTGAGTAAGACACCACACTTAACAGTTTAGGAGTAGAGACTCGGAAATGGAAATTTAAGACTTGAAGATACACCAGTATAACTCTCTAAGGAAAATTAGTCTAAGGGCTCAGTGGTCAGTGACAGTTTATTTAGTTAAGAGTCCTTTGGCTCTTCTCACTCTGGTTATTTCTGTTGTATCACAATATGTATTTAGATGTGTCAAAATTTTTTTGACTTAATTTTTAGTATACTTGCTGTTGTTGTTTAGTCGCTAAGTCATGTCTGACTCTTTTTCAACTCCATGGAAGGTTCTTCTATCCATGGGATTTCCCAGGCAAGAATCCTGGAGTGGGTCTCCATTTCCTCCTCTGGGGAGTTTTCCCGACCTAGAGATTGATCCTGTGTTTCCTGCCTTGGCAGGCGATTCTTTACCACTTCGCCACCTAGGAAGCCCATATATGTTTGTTTGTTTGTTTATTTGTTTTTCTTTTGGGGCTGGGAGATGGTAACTAAAACTTTGTACTTTGAATTTATAAATATATGTTCATAATATGCTTTAGTTTAGACTTTGATTAGATTTTAGTATTATGTTCTTTGGAAATATGTAGTAGTACCATGGTAACATGGTATTTAATTAGCTCTTTGAAGTAATTACAGTGTAATATCGCTATTCACACCTATTTCAGTCTTTGCTTTCTTTTCCTTTTTCACATACTTGCATTGTTGCTACCAAGTTCAGTTCAGTTCAGTCGCTCAGTCGTGTCCGACTCTGCGACTCCACGATCGCAGCACACCAGGCCTCCCTGTTCCATCACCAACTCCTGGAGTTCACTCAGACTCACGTCCATCCAGCTGGTGATGCCATCCAGCCATCTCGTCCTCTGTTGTCCCCTTTTCCTCCTGCCCCCAGTCCCTCCCATCATCAGAGTCTTTTCCAATGAGTCAGCTCTTCGCATGAGGTGGCCAAAGTACTGTAATTTCAGCTTTAGCATCATTCCTTCCAAAGAAATCCCAGGACTGATCTCCTTTAGAATGGACTGGTTGGATCTCCTTGCAGTCCAAGTGACTCTCAAGAGTCTTCTCCAGCATCACAGTTCAAAAGCATCAATTCTTCGGCGCTCAGCTTTCTTCACAGTCCAACTCTCACATCCATACATGACCACTGGAAAAACCATAGCCTTTACTAGACGGACCTAGTCAGCAAAGTAATGTCTCTGCTTTTCAATATGCTATCTAGGTTGGTCATTACTTTCCACCCAAGGAGTAAGCATCTTTTAATTTCATGGCTGCAATCACCATCTGCAGTAATTTTGGAGCCCAAAAAATAAAGTCTGGCATTGTTTCCATTGTTTCCCCATCTATTTGCCATGAAGTGATGGGACCAGATGCCATGATCTTCGTTTTCTGAATGTTGAGCTTTAAGCCAACTTTTTCACTCTCCTCTGTCACTTTCATCAAGAGGCTTTTGAGTTCCTCTTCACTTTCTGCCATAAGGGTGGTGTCATCTGCATGTCTGAGGTTATTGATATTTCTCCTGGCAGTCTTGATTCCAGCCTGTGCTTCTTCCAGGCCAGTGTTTCTCATGATGTACTCTGCATATAAGTTAAATAAGCAGGGTGACAGTATACAGCCTTGACATACTCCTTTTCCTATTTGGAACCAGTGTGTTGTTCCATGTCCAGTTCTGACTGTTGCCTTCTGACCTGCATATAGATTTCTCAAGAGGCAGGTCAGGTGGTCTGGGATTCCCATCTCTTTCAGAATTTTCCATAGTTTATTGTGATCCACATGTTACTATCAAGATCTGCTGTAATGAGAATCAAGAGGAAGAGTAATTAATTGACAGCATTTGGATAGCATTAAACACAATTTGAGGCAGTTAAAAGTTATGGTGTAGCTAATAAAGGCTGTATAAAATATCAAGTGTTTGTACTTTCTGAGTTCCATAAATCACAAATCAGCCTTGTCAGATAATTGAAAAATTAAATTTTCATAAGCAGAAATTGCAAATTCTACATGTACACAGTAAGTTTTGGCTATTGTAAGATACTATAATAATAATAACTAATATTTGTGAGTGCCGATTGTATATTAGGCACTTGAGTTAAGTGCTTTATTTGCTATCTTTCTAATCAAAGCTGGGAGCTGTGATTATGTCCATCTTTCTGAAAGACTTTCTGAAAGACTTGACTCCAGAGCTCATGTTTTCCTTACTGTGCTATTTTGTTTTGAAATTAGAGGAAGTTATAGCTTCCTTATTTTCATAGTTGGAATAACAATATTAGCTATCCTATAAATTGTGAAAAATAATTTTGAATGGATCATCATGAAGTATCAGTTTTCCTGTTAGTTGGTTTTCTGTTAGGGAGGTTTACTGATTATTCCTAACTTTAAAATGAATGGTTTTAGAAAGTTACCCAAAGCATGTTTCTTAGTTGTTATGCTGTCATCACTGTTATTTCATATGTGTTTAGTGTGTGCATAATTACACTTTTATTACAGAAATGACATGGTTTTTGTGTATGGGGAAAGAAAAGTGGGACATAAAGCTAAACCTGTTGTGTCTAATTTGCTTAGACTTTATGTTGCTAGTGCATCCTGTCCTTGTTTTTGGTTGTTACATAGTAGAACCTTTCAGAAATGAAAGAAGTTGTTCTGTATGTATTAGAGATTTTTTTTAGCCAGTGAGCAAAAATTTAAAAATGAACGTTGATTCTTAAATCTATGAAATAATGGAAACAGTTGTCAAATATTATTTTGTTAATGCACAATATTTTCATATTTTTCTGGAAAAAATTTTAATGGTTTTTAAAATAATTTAACTGTGGTTCTGTAATATTTAACAATTTTTATTAAATTCTCTAAATTGTATATGCTGGTCCTTGTATCTTTTTGTTACCTATTATTACATCGAAGTCCTTTCTCTGTATTTTATTTTCTGATTCATTTAGGATCTGAACCAATGATGCTGGGTTCACCCACATCTCCAAAGCCAGGTGTTAATGCCCAGTTCTTACCTGGATTTTTAATGGGGGATTTGCCAGCTCCAGTGACTCCACAACCTCGATCAATTAGTGGCCCTTCCATAGGAGTAATGGAAATGGATCACCTTTACTTGCAGGTAGGTAAATGCTTGAGCTTCCCTGGTGGCTTAGCCATAAGGAAACTGCCTGCCAGTGCAGGAGACGCAGGTTGGATCCCTGGGTTGGGAAGATCCCCTGGAGAAGGAAGTGGCAACACGCTCCAGTATTCTTGCTTGGAAATCCCATGGACAGAGGAGTCTGGCAGCCTACAGTCCATGGGGTCTCAAAAGAGTTGGACATGACTTAGTAACTAGACAACAACAAAGGTAAATTGCTTAGTGTAGTTTTAAGTACTATCAGTACATGTACTAGAATTTTAAAAAGAGTAGTGATACAGCTTTCACCTTCATAAATAAAATTGAAACAGGTGTAAGCAATGTAATTTACTTTAAATTCTAAGAATCTCTAAAAACTTGCATACTGCATTTTATTCAGTCTAGCATTGATTGTAACACTCACCATTAAGCACTACTAGGAAAGAAAAACACTAAATATGATTCACCATTTGCCTTTTTGTGTAAATTATTCCTATTTCAGAGATGTTAAAGTGGGTTTGGATGGGGGATGGAATATGGTCAATCAGCTTCAGCTGGATTCAGTTTAAAAAATTTGTTTTAATATAATAGCAAATATTTAAAAGAAGTATAATTTGTAAATTTGTAGATATGAATTTGACCTCTAGTCTTAGTGAGTTAAGATTCTCACTCAGTGTGTTTAGTGAAAGGACTTAATCCACAAACTATGCTTTGCAGTTGCCAGCACAAAATATTGTTATATAAATGAAACATCTAATACAGGACTCTTTTAGCAAACAGATATTTTAAAAGATAATTTGGAAATTTTGACCATAAGTAGTGAGAGCTACAGAAATGGTTGAATTCCAAATGTGAGTTAATAAGTGTTTTAATAGATGTTTAAATAAAAATTCTTCTTTCTTTAATTGTCCTTAAGGTATTATTGGGCTTCCCAGGTGGCGCTAGTGAATGTTACTATCAAGATCTGCTGTAATGAGAATCAAGAGGAAGAGTAATTAATTGACAGCATTTGGATAGCATTAAACACAATTTGAGGCAGTTAAAAGTTATGGTGTAGCTAATAAAGGCTGTATAAAATATCAAGTGTTTGTACTTTCTGAGTTCCATAAATCACAAATCAGCCTTGTCAGATAATTGAAAAATTAAATTTTCATAAGCAGAAATTGCAAATTCTACATGTACACAGTAAGTTTTGGCTATTGTAAGATACTATAATAATAATAACTAATATTTGTGAGTGCCGATTGTATATTAGGCACTTGAGTTAAGTGCTTTATTTGCTATCTTTCTAATCAAAGCTGGGAGCTGTGATTATGTCCATCTTTCTGAAAGACTTTCTGAAAGACTTGACTCCAGAGCTCATGTTTTCCTTACTGTGCTATTTTGTTTTGAAATTAGAGGAAGTTATAGCTTCCTTATTTTCATAGTTGGAATAACAATATTAGCTATCCTATAAATTGTGAAAAATAATTTTGAATGGATCATCATGAAGTATCAGTTTTCCTGTTAGTTGGTTTTCTGTTAGGGAGGTTTACTGATTATTCCTAACTTTAAAATGAATGGTTTTAGAAAGTTACCCAAAGCATGTTTCTTAGTTGTTATGCTGTCATCACTGTTATTTCATATGTGTTTAGTGTGTGCATAATTACACTTTTATTACAGAAATGACATGGTTTTTGTGTATGGGGAAAGAAAAGTGGGACATAAAGCTAAACCTGTTGTGTCTAATTTGCTTAGACTTTATGTTGCTAGTGCATCCTGTCCTTGTTTTTGGTTGTTACATAGTAGAACCTTTCAGAAATGAAAGAAGTTGTTCTGTATGTATTAGAGATTTTTTTTAAGCCAGTGAGCAAAAATTTAAAAATGAACGTTGATTCTTAAATCTATGAAATAATGGAAACAGTTGTCAAATATTATTTTGTTAATGCACAATATTTTCATATTTTTCTGGAAAAAATTTTAATGGTTTTTAAAATAATTTAACTGTGGTTCTGTAATATTTAACAATTTTTATTAAATTCTCTAAATTGTATATGCTGGTCCTTGTATCTTTTTGTTACCTATTATTACATCGAAGTCCTTTCTCTGTATTTTATTTTCTGATTCATTTAGGATCTGAACCAATGATGCTGGGTTCACCCACATCTCCAAAGCCAGGTGTTAATGCCCAGTTCTTACCTGGATTTTTAATGGGGGATTTGCCAGCTCCAGTGACTCCACAACCTCGATCAATTAGTGGCCCTTCCATAGGAGTAATGGAAATGAGATCACCTTTACTTGCAGGTAGGTAAATGCTTGAGCTTCCCTGGTGGCTTAGCCATAAGGAAACTGCCTGCCAGTGCAGGAGACGCAGGTTGGATCCCTGGGTTGGGAAGATCCCCTGGAGAAGGAAGTGGCAACACGCTCCAGTATTCTTGCTTGGAAATCCCATGGACAGAGGAGTCTGGCAGCCTACAGTCCATGGGGTCTCAAAAGAGTTGGACATGACTTAGTAACTAGACAACAACAAAGGTAAATTGCTTAGTGTAGTTTTAAGTACTATCAGTACATGTACTAGAATTTTAAAAAGAGTAGTGATACAGCTTTCACCTTCATAAATAAAATTGAAACAGGTGTAAGCAATGTAATTTACTTTAAATTCTAAGAATCTCTAAAAACTTGCATACTGCATTTTATTCAGTCTAGCATTGATTGTAACACTCACCATTAAGCACTACTAGGAAAGAAAAACACTAAATATGATTCACCATTTGCCTTTTTGTGTAAATTATTCCTATTTCAGAGATGTTAAAGTGGGTTTGGATGGGGGATGGAATATGGTCAATCAGCTTCAGCTGGATTCAGTTTAAAAAATTTGTTTTAATATAATAGCAAATATTTAAAAGAAGTATAATTTGTAAATTTGTAGATATGAATTTGACCTCTAGTCTTAGTGAGTTAAGATTCTCACTCAGTGTGTTTAGTGAAAGGACTTAATCCACAAACTATGCTTTGCAGTTGCCAGCACAAAATATTGTTATATAAATGAAACATCTAATACAGGACTCTTTTAGCAAACAGATATTTTAAAAGATAATTTGGAAATTTTGACCATAAGTAGTGAGAGCTACAGAAATGGTTGAATTCCAAATGTGAGTTAATAAGTGTTTTAATAGATGTTTAAATAAAAATTCTTCTTTCTTTAATTGTCCTTAAGGTATTATTGGGCTTCCCAGGTGGCGCTAGTGATAAAGAATCCACCTGCCAGTGCAGGAGATGTAAGAGACTTGGGTTTGATCCCTGGGTAGGGAAGATCCACTGGAGAAGGGCATGGCAACCTACTCCAGTATTCTTGGCTGTAGGATCCCATGGACAGAGGAGCCTGGTGCCCTACGGTCCATAGTGTGGCAAAGAGTCAGACACTACTGAAGCAACTTAGCACGCATGCATGTGCGGTGTTATTTGTGTTAAAGTTGATTTATAATGTTTTTTTTTAAAGATTTATCAGGGAGAATTATCATAAGTTATAACTGAAGCCATTCAGTTAGAAACATTATCTTGGACAGATTATTTATTTTTACATATTTCAAGTGTATAATATATGGTAGCTACCATATATTAAGTATTTTTGAGCCAGGGAGTATCCTAAGCATTTTATATGTTATCCTTTTGTTTTATCAGTCTTAACGAGTAGATGGTCTGTCTCTGTTTCTTAAAGGAGTAAACTGAGGCTAAATGCGGTATAGAGCTTGCTGGAGCTCACTGGTTAGTGGCCACAGGCGGTTGAAGGTTGGGCCAGTCTTGTTCTATAGCCTGTGCTCTGGTGTGAATGCCCTTTGCTGCACTGTCTTAACTCAGACATTAGTCCTACAGAAGGTGTGGGCTGCTTTACCAGTTGGCACTGATGATTCTCTGACTTAAGAAGGCCTCTTTATGGCCTCCAACGTTGGTCTTTTCCTGTATGTTTATTATGTACTTTAATAAATTTTTTACTGTGAGAAACATGGGAATTTGACAGTCAAATTCCACATTAAAATATTATATTTTTTCAGGTATATATAAACTGGAGCTGTTTAATATTCTCCTTTCAAGTGAGAAATAGGATTAAATGTGGTATTGAATTGTTAAGCAATTTGTAGAGAAAACAAAAGTTGTATGCATTCACTAAAAACTAAAATTTCTGTATAGTCCTTCTGGAAGCTTTTGTTCAAAGGGCAGTCTATGGATCACCAATATTGGCATCACTGGCAGCTTGTTAGAAATTCATAATCTCAGGCTCCATCCCACACGGTCTGAGACAGAACCCAAATTTGAACAAGATGCCCAAGTGACTCTATGTATTAAGGTTTGAGAAACATTGGGAGACAGGAGTTAAGCCATTATTTTAAAAATATTAAAGGATCTTACTAGATAAATGGAAGATTTCTTTGTTTTCTCACCTGACTATGTCTTTTGTACATTGTTAGGTGGATCACCACCACAGCCAGTTGTACCAGCTCATAAAGATAAAAGTGGAGCGCCGCCAGTTAGAAGCATATATGATGACATTTCCAGCCCAGGCCTTGGATCAACACCTTTAACTTCAAGAAGACAGGTGATATACATAGCCTCATTTATGACCACGAATACTCATTTCATGTTTTCATGTGGTTATACAGTGAGAGTCCTTAATTTGAAGTATTTCCCTGAAGTCTGTTTTAGTATAACTCTGTTGCATAGGAATACACATTAGGGATAGTTACCATAGAGTCTACTGTTCACTCTATGGTAAACAGGCAGTGATTGTTTAAAAGTTCAATATACATAGTTTTGTCACTTAACAAATGAAGATCCAGGGTTTTATCCAGAACTCAGGTACCTTGTGATGATTTGAGGTCATTATTTTTAGGGGTGGTTTTATTAGTATAAGACTAATGCTCTTTGGAAGGAAAGTTATGACCAACCTAGATAGCATATTGAAAAGCAGAGACATTACTTTGCCAACAAAGGTCCATCTGGTCAAGGCTATCAGAAGGCAATGGCACCCCACTCTAGTACTCTTGCTTGGAAAATCCCATGGGCAGGGGAGCCTGGTAGCCTGCAGTCCATGAGGTTGCTAAGAGTCGGACACGACTGAGCGACTTCACTTTCACTCTTCACTTTCCTGCATTGGAGAAGGAAATGGCAACCACTCCAGTGTCCTTGCCTGGAAAATCCCAGGGACAGAGGAGCCTGGTAGGAGGCCGTCGATGGGATCGCACAGAGTCGGACACAACTGAAGCGACTTAGCTTCATGTGGTCATGTATGGATGTGAGAGTTGGACTGTGAAGAAAGCTGAGCACCGAAGAATTGATACTTTTGAACTGTGGTGTTGGACAAGACTCTTGCAAGTCCCTTGGACTGCAAGGAGATCCAACTAGTCCACCCTAAAGGAAATCAGCCTTGGGTGTTCTTTGGAAGGACTGATGCTAAAGCTGAAACTCCAGTACTTTGGCCACCTCCTGTGAAGAGTTGACTCATTGGAAGACTCTGATGCTGGGAGAGACTGGGGGCAGGAGGAGAAGGGGACAACCGAGGATGAGATGGCTGGATGGCATCACGGACTCGATGGACATGAGTTTGAGTGAACTCCGGGAGATGGTGATGGACAGGGAGGCCTGGCGGGCTGCAGTTCATGGGGTCACAAAGAGTCAGACATGACTGAGCAACTGAACTGAATGCTCTTTTAGAGCTATTCACTGTTTACTTATTTTACTAAAAATGCTTCCTTCTGCATGTTATGAGTGATGGCTTAGTATGTTCCTGTTGTAGGTGTTCTGATGGTGATGTTAAATCTTGGCTGGTGTAGATGTAGGTGTTCTGCCAGTGTTACTTTCAGTTATAGATTGCAAGGTAGAGATTCTCTGTTTTGATGGGACTGGTAGCACAAAAAAGTGTCTAATACTGATAAAGTACCTGTAGTGTACATGCCCTGATCTCATGTATTATTTCATTTAATCCTCACAATGACACTGGGATGAATAAATCTCTTGGAGCTTTATCTTATCACTGAGGAAACTAGGACACCAGAAGCCCAAGGCAGCTAGTCCAGTTGAGCCAGATTTTAAACCCAGGGAATATTGACTCCAGAGCCAGTGTTTACAAGAACAGTGTTGTGCTAATACTACTATAATTAGTCTTGGTTGTCAGTTGAAAGGTAGTATGGATTTTTCTTTTAAGTAGCAAGTTTAGGAGCTTTTATAGTCAAAAGTTTTCTCTCCTATTACTGTTATGCTTAGTAGGATACAGAAACAAAGTGTTTCAGCTAAACTGGTAAGTTTGTTGTATAAAGATACTTCTGCTGTTTGATTTGGAGGAATATTAAAGGCCTTTCTTTAAATCAAACATAGTATAGTTATTGGCAAGTTTAAGAAAAGTAGAAAAATCTTTCAGTAAATTTTGATTATAGGCTTAATACACCTGACCTACTGGGCCTATTTGTAAAGCAAAGCAAAATTAATTCATTGTGTTAAACAATACTTTCTCTTACTTGTACACCTGCCCTCCTTTCCAGTGTAGTAGCTACTAGCCAAGTGTGGCTGTCAACACTTGAAATGTGGCTAGTCTTAATTAACTGAGGTGGTGTTTTGCGGAAAGTTTTAAAACCTTCATTTTAGGTTAGAAGGATTGGTTAACAAAAGAAGCCATTCATTACACACACAATAAAGTTTCCATTCTTAATAAAGATTTATTTGATTGATTTCAATATACTGCCACTAAGAGAAAAGAAATAGAAACAATAGAGAAAGTAACTGCATACATATCACCAAATGGGGCCGAAACCCACATCCAGACTTGAATAATGCTGGGAAATCCGGAGTAACAGCAGTCTGGAGTCCCTTTTAGGGAAAAGAGTCCTGAGCGGTGTGTCCACTCCACGGATGAGGTTTTTGGGGACTCCCACTAATAGTTCCAGGCTGCAAAACAATACCATCATCAGTTTGTGTGCAAAAATGTAGCTCTGGTTTTTAAGTTTTACATTGCTGTTTCTTTTACCTTATGAGTCATAAAACTTAGACCCTGCGAGGCTGGCTAGGCCTCCAGGGGCTCAAGAAATTACAAACACCACTCTCTTTCTTATCTAAAGTGCCACTTGATTTGCTGGTAACCGTTGGTGTGCTTGCTGGCAAGCACATAGCTTGGCATGGTGAGAAGTCAGTCAGAGGCCTGCTCTGCAGCTTCTGAAGCCTGAACAAGACTCCCTCCGTTTTATTTATAATTTCCCTAACAGATATACATGCCTACACTAAAACAACTACTTGTGTGGCTTGTGTTATGTTTGGACAGTATCGTGATAAATTTAACTAAGTCCAGAAAGGTTGATAGGTAAATCTGATGTTTAATTTGGTATGAGGACTTCTGGCTTATAAGTTTATGCCACCTTTCATTACTGCTCTGATAATACCTGGAAGGAAAGGGAGTTTATAGTTACTGCTATGTTCAAAATGTTTAAAACTCTTGTGATCCATAATTTGTGGATAAAGCTTTTGATTTGAAAGTTGCTAAGAATATTATTAAAGTCCAAATTAGTTTTACCCCCTGAGACTTTGGTCAGCCTCTCTCTATTCATAAGTTCTCATTAAGAATTGAACAGTGAATTTGTATCCTCCTTTAATAATCTCTTGACATTTGGTCTGGTTGCTGGTAATAACCAGATTTTAGATTTTCTTAATTAAAATCAGTTAAAAAATTTTTCTCTCTGTTTACTTCTAGAGAATGAATCTTTCTCATATTTGAGTAGCTGCTATTGTTTTCTATTTTGTTTATAGAAAGATTTTTTAACTACTTGAGTCTTTAATTGTCTCAGATTTAAAGGAACTAGTTTTTGTTACTTTTTACTAGTAGAGGCAGAGATACGCTGTTGTTTATTGTGTAGACTGATTTGAATCTATACTATTTCATGGTTTGTAAATGTCAATTTAAAAATACAGTTTTGCCAACTTTCTGTTTTTCAGTTTGAACTTCGATGATTTGAAGAATCACCATTATATCTGTTATTTCAAATACTGTATTTTAGGTACTAAAAAGAAATGACAGCGTTACTGTTAATAAAAACAGTGTCTTTTTACCTAGTGCAGCTTTTCTTATTTTAAACATTATAATATGCTAATGAGTCTGCCTTTTTAGATTACTAGTGTTTAACTTAAAAAAAAAAAACAAAACAAGCAAACTTAGAAAGTACTCAATTGTGAGCTAATAAGAGGCATTGCCAATACCTAGTAGACATTCAGTTGTCTGTTGAATGAAGTTCTTCAGCATTTATTGTGTTTATTTTATGGTTAGAACTTTGCCTTTGACCTGAACACTTCTGTTTTCGCGTAGGCAAACATTTCAGTAATGCAGAGTCCTCTCGTTGGAGTTGTGACAACTACTCCTGGAACAGGTAAGCAGTGCCTTTCAATACCAGTGACAATTTTTTGCTCTTTGAATGAAGATAGTAAGACCTCTGTTGGTAATTGTCAAAATTTTGTCTTATTTTTTAAACTTGGAGACTTTCTCAAATGTCAGTAACTTTCTTTAGGAAGGCAATATTTGTATATTGGTTCTTTTTTAAACTTATAGATAAGGTTATGATATTCTACTGAAAAGCATTAAGAGTTTAAAAAATTATGTATTTGTGTCTCCTGAGTTGTTAAAATTGTAATTAAAAAAAAAGTTGCAATTGAGAGAAGAGGAATGCAGACTGAGTAATAAAGATGTTTTGAGAGATATTAATGGATAGCTGTAAATCTGACTGTCATTGACTACAAATAGCCATTGATTATATCTCATTTTTCTTTAAGATTAATGGTATTTCTGTCACTGTCAGCATCATCATAAGCACAGCTTTTCCAACATATTTATGTATTTATGTTTATAATCTATCAAATGTTCATTCAGCAAATACTTGGCTTACAGTCATGTACCAGGCCCTGGGAAACTGAAAAAAATAGAACCTTTGCCATTATGGAGCTTACATTTACTTATGAAATTTACATTTATAAGTAAAGTAAATAGTTTGTTAGAAGGTAATATATTTTGTGGAGGAAAATTAAGCAGCAAAGGGAAGTAGGAAATAAGGGCTTATATAACTAAGGTAGCATATTAGTTTTCTTTTGCTGCCATAACATATTAACCATAAACTTAAAAGTGGTTTGAACAATTCAGTGTATTATTTTTATAGTTCTGGAGGTGAGAAATCTGAAATGGGTCTCAATGGGCTAAAATCAAGGCATTGGTAGACCGTGTTAATTTATGGAGGCTCTGGGGAAGAATCCATTTTCTACCTTTTCCATCTTGTAGAGGCTGGCCACATTTCTTTCTGGTCTTCTTCCTCCATCTTTAAAGCCAGCAACATTGTATCTTTCTGATTATTATGCTTCATGTCAAGTCTTGCTGTTTCTTTTTTAAGGACCCCAGTGAAGACTTCCAGCCCTTCTGGATAGTCAGGATAGTCTTCCTATTTTAATGTCATCTGATTAGCAATATTAACATCTGCAGTCCTAATTTTCCTTTAACATTTAATGTAAGATTCCTAGGTTTTAGGGATAAGGACATGGACATCCGGGATTCAGTTCAGTTCATTAGCTCAGTCATGTTCGACTCTTCGAGACCCCATGAATCGCAGCATGCCAGGCCTCCCTGTCCATCACCAACTCCTGGAGTTCACTCAGACTTGTGTCCATTGAGTCCGTGATGCCATCCAGCCATCTCATCCTCGGTTGTCCCCTTCTCCTCCTGCACCCAATCCCTCCCAGCATCAAAGTCTTTTCCAATGAGTCAGCTCTTCACATGAGGTGGCCAAAGTACTGGAGCTTCAGCTTTAGCATCATTCCTTCCAAAGAAATCCCAGGGTTGATCTCCTTTAGAATGGACTGGTTGGATCTCCTTGCAGTCCAAGGGACTCTCAAGAGTCTTCTCCAACATCACAGTTCAAAAGCATCAATTCTTCAGCGCTCAGCCTTCTTCACAGTCCAACTCTCACATCCATACATGACTACTGGAAAAACCATAGCCTTGACTAGACGGACCTTAGTCAGCAAAGCAATGTCTGTGCTTTTCAATATGCTATCTAGGTTGGTCATAACTTTTCTTCCAAGGAGTAAGCGTCTTTTAATTTCATGGCTGCATTCACCATCTGCAGTGATTTTGGAGCCCCCAAAATAAAGTCTGACACTGTTTCCACTGTTTCTCCATCTATTTCCCATGAAGTGATGGGACTGGATGCCATGATCTTCGTTTTCTGAATGTTGAGCTTTAAGACAACTTTTTCACTCTCCTCTTTCACCTTCATTAAGAGGCTTTTTAGTTCCTCTTCACTTTCTGCCATAAGGGTGGTGTCATATGCATATCTGAGGTTATTGATATTTCTTCTGGCAATCTTGATTCCAGCTTGTGTTTCTTCGACTTCCGGAGTGGGAGGGCATTATTCTGCTTACTACAAATAGTTATGGAAAACTAACATTTGCTCAAAAATGTTTAGGGAAAGTTTTCTAAACAGGAAGAAGGAAGTACAAAGGCACTGAGGTGGGATTGTGTCTGGAGTGTTCAAATATGTGTCAAGAAGTTAGTGTGAAATGGAGTGAGGGAGGGGGTGAATACTAGGAGATCAGGCCAGAGAGGTAATGGGGGTTATTGTATTAATAGCACTTGGTTTTTACCTAGAAAAGGTAGAATAAAATAGGACGAGACTGCCCCTGTGATGTGAATAGACTTTGGAGTAAGGGACAGGGTGAAAGCAAGGAGATCAGATAGTTGGCTACTACCTTAACCCAGGTGAGAGATGGGGGTGGCTGAAATGGCAGTCCACTCCAGTACTGTTGCCTGGAAAATCCCATGGACAGAGGAGCCTGTTAGGCTACCATCCATGGGGTCGCAAAGAGTAGGACACAACTGAGTGACTTCACTATCACTTTCTAGACATAAAACAGGACAGGAAAGGAGGAAAAGAGAAGCAACAGCAAAAACAGATGAAATTAAAGAAGCAATAGCAAGACAGTAGATTTAAATGAACTGAATGGACAATTATATAAATGAAATGTGCTAAACACTCCTGTTTAAAGGCAAAATGGATGACAAAATAATACCTGGTGACAAACAGATCTTTTTATCCTCCAAATCTTGATTTCTTCAAGTCGTGTGTGAACCATCACTGGCAGTGCTCTTTAAAGTGTAGATTTCTGCTACTGGCTTGGTTCAATGCTATTTCTATCGTGTTCCTCAAAGTTCTTCCAGCCTCCACCCACTGCCCTATTCTAATGGCATGTCCACACTTAGAGGTACTATAGCTCCATTCTACTTGGTACCAAAATCTGTATTTTTAAAAAACTTCTGCTGTAACAAATTATCACAAACTTAATAGTTTAAAACAACGCACGTTTATCATCTCATAGTTTCTGTGGTCAGATGTCTCGGGCAGAGCTTGGTTCTTTAGAGCTAAGATGTTAGCAGGGCTCTGTTCTTTCTGAAGACCGTGGGTGAATCTGCGTCCAGGTCATTGGCCAAATTCAGTTGCATTCAGTTGGAGGACTGAGGTCTCTGTTTCTTTCCTGGCTGTTGCTAGAGGTGGTTTTCAGTGTCTAGAGGCTGCCCTCACTCTTTGGCTTCTGGTTTTCTTTCTGTCTTAAAAAGCCGCAGTGGCAGATCAAGTTGTTTTATATGCTTTGAGTCTTTCTGACCTCTCTGTTCTTTTGTAGTTCTGATCTGACTTTTCTGCCATCTGCTGCTGTTAAGGGATCATTTCATTCTTTTGGTTCACTGCAGTAGTCCAGGGTAGTTCTTTATTTTAAGATCAGCTGATAAATAACCTAATTCTATCTGTAAAATCCCTTCACAGCAGTACTTGGATTAGAGTTTGGTTGAATTACCAATCAGTCAAACTGGGGGACAGAAATCTTGGAGTGATGTCTTTAGACTTCTGACTATCACGTATCATGGTGAAAAATCTAGGATGTCACCTCTATTTCAGTTACATACTTGAGGTGAAATGTTCTAGGCTAATTAGTTCAGGTTTTAGCCATCTTAATCGGATCAAACAAATAGGTAGGTGACAGCGCTTTGTTGTGTGATGATACCTTGCAACTTGACTGTTTGCTATAATAGTGACTGTTTGGCTGAGTCAGTAAGTGACTCCAGAGACTTTGGAAATGGAAAAGCATGTAATTTAAGTAATGTGTTATGTTTTAAAGCATTTCTTAGTTCTCTAAAAAGCGTTATAATACTCTTATTGCTGTCAAGTAGAAGAGTACAGGGTTAAAGCTAATTAAACTTTCTTTTGTTAATCTATTTTTTCTAATACTCTAACTTCTATGAGGTTCTTGTAATTTTATAAACCATATGTGAAAATATAAAAACTGTGATAGGAAAATATCCCTGTCATAAAATTGGCCACTGGGAGCCACTGCTGTTCTCCTTTGAGTTTAAAGAATTTATGTATAGAAAGTCTTAATGGGATATAAGTGAAAAAGAATGCTTCTTCTTGAAAAAGAATACTTTTGAAAACATGTTGTAGGTATGAGGACTATGATGCATGGTCGATACTAAACAAGAAATTGAATAAAAGAGTTGAGAAAATTGAGGAAGAATATGTAGACTTTTTGTTTTTTAAACTCTTATATTTAATGTTAAATACATGAAAACTTCTATAATTTGTAAATTTTAACTTTTGGAGGTTGACAGCTTTTATAAAGAGACATCACAGGACTTAATGGTATGAATTGCTGATTTATGCTGAGGTCTTTGTATCCATGGGTTTTAAGCTCTGGGAGTTGGTGATGGACAGGGAGGCTTGGCGTGCTGCAGTCCATGAGGTTGCAGAGTTGGACATGTCTGAGCGACTGAACTGAACTGAACTTGTGTCTAATAAGGAGATTTTGGTTAGTTTTTAATTATTTAACTGAGGTTAAAAATCTCTTAAAATCTTATTTCTGGTGCAGGAAAACCTTGGTCATACAACAAAGTAGGTAATCAAGATTAAAGGATTTCAGAAACTTTTCAATCGTTATTGCCCCTGGTAAAGAATACTGAGTTTTTGCCCTATCTTTCCCCATCCTCACTGATCAAGTTTCTTCTGCTGCTATTTAAGTATTGCTCTGTTTTTCATCCTATTTTTAATTACATTTTTTTTTCTTGAGAAGTTGTCACTCTTTGCAAGTAGTATAGCATTTACATGTACTGAACTAGAATCCTTATTTGTGTTAGCATACTGTTAATAGGTTAAGTATGATATTTAGATTATAGCCATTTCTGGCTGCTTTTGTTGATGCCAGGAACTCAGAATTCTAATAGTGTTCCCAGAAGAGCAGATAAAGGACTGATTTTTCTGTGAGCAGCTTTTCCCTGACACTTCTTTTTCTGATCTGGGTTAGCTGTTCCTTGTGTGCACGCCTATAGAACTGACTCTCTTTGCTAGGCTCTTATCTTACTCCATACTGGGTTATGATCTTTAGGACAGATTCCTTCTATATACCTTCATTTTTTACCTATCACAGAGCTGGGTATAAAGGGATGTCAGAAAATGTTAGTTGATTGAATGGATTGATGGATGTAAGTTGTAGTGAGTTGAATGGTGGCCTCCAAAATGACATGTTCATATTCTAACTCCTGGAACCCTGAGGACTGCTTTTTGTGGCCAAAACATATTAAATTAAGGATCTTGAGAGGGGTATCTCTCAAGGAGGGTGGACAGTTAAGGAGAGAGGAAAAGAGGGGAAGATAATCCTGGTTATTACCTGGATGCAAATACGCCCTAAATCCAATCACAAGTGTTCTTAGGGGCACAGAGAAATTTGGCACAGACAGGAGAGATATACAGAGGAGAAGGTGATATGAAGTGAGGCAAATATTGAAGTATTGTAGCATGACACTAAATAAATTTTGGTGATTAATTTTTAAAATTTAATGCCATAGGCAGAAAAATAGTCCCCCAAAGATGTCTGTGTCCTAATACTCGGGAGTTGTGAATCTGTTACATTACATTGTTAAGAGAAATTAAGGATGCTGTGGAATTAAGATTGCTAATCATCTCATCTTACACAAGAAGATTATGCTGGATGAATAGAATGAACCCAAGAGAATCACAAAGGTTCTTAAATGGCGAGGACCTTTGTGTTCTCTAACACACAAGTCACCAGGGTCTCTGGAAGCTATAGGAGCCAGCAAGCAAGGAATCTTTTGATTGCTGGCCTTCAGTAGGTGTTAGACTCTGCTGAAAACTTGTTCTTAGATGTCTGGTTTCCAGAACTGTGGGAGAATAAATTTCTGCTGTTTTAAGCCACTCAGTTTGTGGTTGTTTGTTACAGCAGACAGAGGAAACTCCTGTATGTATACAGTGTTTTGAGGCAATGACATCCCAACACTGATGATTGGAATATTTGTGTTCAACTTGGTGTGGCATAGTTTTTCTTTAATATATTGAGTAAAGTTAGCCTCAATCTAGATTATATTAGTTTTTATTGCTCCTGACACAGACTATCACAGATTATAGTGGTTTCAAATAACTCATTTATTATTTTAAAATTCTGGAAGTCAGAAGTCTGGAATAGGTCTCAGTGGGCTAAAGTCAGAGTATTAGTAGGACTCCGTTCTTTTGGAGGTGCTAGGGGAGAATCTTGTTTTCTTCTCTTTTCCAGCTTTTAGAACTCCCCATATTTCTTGGCTCATGCATTCTTACCAACTTTAAAGCCTGCAGTGGTTAGTTGAGCCTTTATTTTACACCATTTGTTTCCCCTCGCCATTTAAGGACCTTGTGATTTCAGTTGGGTTCACTCTGTTAGTCCAGCATAATCTTCTTGTGTAAGATGAGATGATTAGCAATTTTAATTCCATAGCATCCTTAATATCTCTTTATCATGTAATGTAACATATTCACAACTCCTGGGTATTAGGACATAGACATCTTTGGGGGACCATTTTTCTGCCTGTGGCATTAACTTTTTAAAATTAATCACCAAAATTTATTTAGTTTCATGCCAAAGTAGCCATAGTACCATTGATTGGTCTTTAATTTTAGTGAGATAATATCTTATGTTTTAGTCAAATTGCAAATTGTTTAAAAATAGCACATAGTACTTAAATGCAGTACTGTAATAAAATGCTGCAGTCTTTAGCTTTATTCCTCCAGAACTAGCCAGTCCAGATCTTTGAGCTGTTCCTTTTGGAATTTAGCTTCCCTTACCTGAATAAGTTGCTATATTAGCTATCTGTTGTCACTATGACATATTACCACAAGTTCAGTGACTTAAAACAGTTTGGATTTATTTTCTTGTAATTCCAGTCAAGTCAAAAGTCCAAAGTCAGTTTCATTGAGCCACAGTCAAGGTGTTGGTAAGACTGGTTACCTTCCGGAGGCCCTAGAGAGGATCCATTCCTCTGCTTTTTGGTTTTGTATTTTCCAGTTTCTAGTGGTTACCTATATTCTTTGGTTTGTGGTCCCTTCTTTCAACTTAAAAGTGTGCTGTATCACTCCAGTGTTTTTCCATCATCACATCACATCTCTTGTGAGGACACTGGTGGATCCACCTGAATCCTCCATAGTCTTCCCATCTCAGGGTCCTTAATCCTAAATGCATAATCTCTTTTGCTATGTAAAGTAACATTCACAGGTTCTGGGGATTAGGATGTAGCCATCCTGGAGGGCCATTACTTAGTTGCCTGTATATAATTATATTGCTAATTCTTGATTTTCAATTTTAAAGTTGCTATATTTATCTTAAGGTAATTGAATATAATTATCTCTCCTGCATTATCTGAATATAATTGAAATATATCAAACTATTCCTTTGTCAGTGTTTTATATTAATATTAGTGCTGTTTAGTGTTACATCAAGTAGTATATTATAATTTATCCTTCCTGTAAAATTTTAAGTTTTCTTCAGTTAATAATTGGTTTTTCCATTTGTCTAATTTTCTATGTGCCATTTGCTTCCTTTAAGCAACTGTTCTGCTGCTGTGTCTTTTTAAAAATGCTCATAGTTTCATTTTTGTTTGTTTCGTTTTAAACTGAGAACTTCTCATTCTCAGCTTCTCTTCTGGCTGTTTCCTATATTAGCTTGATGTACAGCTCTTATCTCAGGATTTACCTTAGCAAGTTTCTAGAGTTGCCCTATTTTTCCTAGTTAACATGTTTCCTTAGTTTATTTTCTCGTTTTGGTGAAGGACATATTTGAGTACTTTTCTAGGAAAATTTAACATGGGAAATAAACTTTAAGACCTTGAGTTTGCAGTGCTTTTTCTCTTCCTTATAAGTGGGCTGCTTGTTTGGCCAAGCATAGAGTTCTAGATTGGAATTTTGGAGGCATCATTCCTTTGTCTCCTGGCTTCCAGAGTTCTGCAGAAGTCATACACAGTGATGGCTCCTGAGTTGTTGTAGGGTCTTGGTTTCAAAAAATTGAAGGTCTCTGTAGGGTTAGTGTTTTCAGTTTCACAAATCTGCCTTGGTCTGGGACTTTATTTTTCTGGGAAATTGGTGGATCCTTTAAATCAAGACACTTAGCCTGGGTTTTGGCAAACTTCCTTGTATTTGATAATAGCTTTCCCACTGTTTTCTGTCTGTCTCTCTGGAATTTCTTCTGTTTGTGAGTGCTGCAGAGATTTCTAAATTTCTACTTTTTCTGTGTTAGAGTGTCTTTTATATCTGTATTCTACTTTCTGAAAGAAGTCCATAATCTCAGTTTTCAGTGCATCTAATAATTTATTTTGATATTTTAATATTCAATGATCTTTTTTGCTGCTGTTCTCTTAAAGTATTTAAAATGTAGCATCCTCTCTTGTTTCATGGTTAAAATAACTTACCAGTGAAGTTCACGTTGGACTTTTATTCCTATTCATACTGTCTGTTTCCTTCTAGATCTTTTTTTCCCCTCTCTCTCTTTTTAAACTCATACCTTTTCTTAGTGAAGGCATATATATTGAATGAGGCATTAAATAGCTACTTGGAGTCGGTGTGTGTGTGTGTGTGTGTGTGTGTGTGTGTGTGTGTGTGTGTTGACAATGGTAGGAAGGGGGAAATTAGTGGAGAGAGGTTATTCTATCTCTTTTTGGGCTTTGCTGTAGGAGCATTGGACAGTTAGAGATTTTTCCAACAAAAATTTATCTGATTTCAGCATATATACGTCCTTTCTCGTAAATTTCCCAAAGAAAAATTCTTTAATATTTGGTATTACTGTCTAAGCTGCTGTTCTGAATGTAGAAAGGGAGAAGTCTTCTTTTCAATATGCAGATTTTCGCTTAGTCTCTTACATAGTTATTCTCCACTGTGACTGGGGCCCACTGAGTCCTGAGGTATTGACGTTTCTTTACCTTGGGGATTAACACCTTGGTTTTTTGGGGGTGGAGTAGCTGCACAAGACGAGGAAGGGCTTGCCTTTTCATCCCTTATTATATACTCTCTTAAACTAGTTTTTCTTGCTTTCAGCCAGGAGTCTGTTTCACACCATCTGTGGTCTCCAAAACCTTGGACTTTCCAGAATGATTGTGATTAGGTATCTGACAAACACTGGAGATGAATACTGGTATTCAGTTTGCCGTACTATTTTGGATTTTGTTATATTCATCTGGGTACAATGCATTTGTCAAACTGCAAGTCTGAGCATACTATCCTTGCAGGAAGTTTAGGGGTTCCCAGGGCCACTTTCATTTCATACTTGCTGGCTGCAAATTCAGGCTTTCCCCAGCCTGGTCTAAGGTCTGATAATTCACTAGACAGATTGAGGATCCATTGAAAGTGCAGTGCTTACAGTTAGTTTTATTATAGAAAAGATACAGATTAGAACCTTCTAAACAGAGAGCTACATAGGCTGAAGTCTGGGACTGTTCCAAGCAAGAGCTGTGACGTGTTATCCTCTTGGCGTTGACACATGGCACTACGCACAGAGTATTGGCAAGCAGGGAAGCTCACAGAGCCTCCATGCCTTGAGTTTCCATTGGAGTTTCATCACATAAAAATGATTGCATCATTGATCCAGTGGCTAAACGCAGTCTCCATCCCTTCTTCTGCCCAGGGGTGACCTTTTTTAATAACATGAATGGTCTTTATGGGTGGTCATTATGGCACGACCTATTTCACTAGAAGTCACCTTGTTAGCATGAACTGTCAGGCTCACTTGAGGTTGAGGGGCCTGCCACCAATAACAGAAACACTCCGCTGGCTGGGGAAATTCCCATATAGGGGTTATCTCCCAGGAACCTGGAAAGGCCAAACATCTCTTTGGAGTGAAACCAAATTCTTTATTATACATTGTGCTACATTGTTTCATGCTAAGAAGATAACAGCACTGCCAGGAACCTCTTTTTCTCCCAAGTTTCATATGCCATGTATCTATTAAAAATTTCCCACTCCTGTCTCTTATTTTCATTTAGGTTAGTGGTCTGTTTTGAAATAATTGAATCTGATCTTTAATTGAAGACATTTTCATAAAAGGTAAAGTTCCTTTGCCCTTCACTTCCAGTCCGATCTTAAGACTGAGTAATGATTTACCAAGGGAGACACAATTTAATGTGGTTTGGTAGGCATACCTTTTCATTTTGCAAAGCATTGCTTGCAAGTACCAGAAGTCTGATTGAAAGGAAGTAAAATTATTGGGCCAATGAAACAGTAACAAGGTGGGGGGCAATTATGCTAAAGTTACATACATCATTTTAGGTTATTAGTGATTTATGTTTTTCAGAGTAGTTGATGGGGCAAAAATTAGATTGCTTATTTGAGAATTTTGATATGATTTATTTTTAAAGGTCATATTGGTTGTCTTATTTTGATCCTTTATTTAATTTCTTCCTTGAAGGTTGTTACATGATATAGGAAAGCTAAATTGTACCTTCTTAATGGTAATACAGGACATAAAATTTTTGAATTGGCTTTAGATTTTATACTAAAATGCCTTTTACCATCTCTTTTATTTTGTTAAAGGCATGTCTTTGTAGTAAGAACTAAACTTATTTAAGGTTATCTTTTGTGTGCTTCTCCATATTTCCTAGCGGGAAAGTTGATAAGTTGATTAGCTCACTTATTAAAGTAGGGTGTTTGATTTTAAATCAGGCTTATTTTAGAAATATTTTATACCTATTAAATGCCTCTGTGATGATGAAGAAAAGAATAATTGCTAGGAAAAGGAAAAGCGGCCAAATGTATTATAGCATCCTGTGCAGTTTAACATTCGTTAAGTTATGTACTTTGTATTGTCTCTCTTAAGCATTAATTTTAAAATTAGGTGCATCTATAGACTGAACTGTGTAATATACTAGAATTCCATGTCCATCTTGGATATCCTTTTGTTTTCTCTAGAGTTAATAACTGTTCCACACCTTCTTTTGCTTGATTACTGTTGTAAAAATATTTAAATATTTGTTTGTCAAGTTTCTGGTTGCTAAATTGTTTTTAGCCCGATTTCTTGACAACTGAACATAAAAAAATCAGTTTTGAGCATCTTCTCTTATTTTCTAGTAAGGGCTAGGATAGTGTTCTGAATTAAATAGATTTCTTAATTAGCTTGGCAGATCTGAGGTGATCTGAAAGTATTTTTTTCCATGAGGAAAGTCTATATTAATGTATTAAATTAGATTAATTCTGATTTCTAAACTTGAGTCCAGATGATGTAAGGGAATTCAAGTTGTGTGGAGTAAAGAATTAAGAACTTTGAAATTTGTAAATGATCATATTTTTCCTCTTTAGTTAGATTCACATGTTACATTGCAGTTTTTACTTTGTTGATGCCTTTGACTTTTAATTCTGTTGAGGCTGTAGTTTTGGTATAATACTGCTTGGAGGCAAGAGAATGGAGATCATTCTTGGAAGTCTTTTATTTTAGATTTGACTCTGAATATATTTGTGCTGTTGATGCAAAATAATAATTGTACCAAGTGCATCATTCATAGTATTGAAGTTATATCTTGTTAAAATAGTTAACTTTTGTGAGTTCTTATCTATCTAATGTTCCATTTGATTCTTGAAGTAATATATAAGTCTACTGTTACAGGTTAATTTATGGATATAATAAAATAGATGGAAACTAATATTACAGAGTTATTGAGATGTAATTGACAGTCTAGTTTAAACTGTATATTATGTGCTGATTTGCTACACTGATATATTACAAAATGATCCTAGTGTTCGCTAACACTTTTCATCATATTACTTAATTATCATTTCTTCTTTTTTTTTTTTTGTAGTGAGAAAACTCTACCCTCTTACTAGCTTTTAAGTATGTAATTTGGTATTATTAGTGATAATCAGCATGCTGTACTTAAATCCCCAGAGCTTATTCATCTGTACCCTTTGATCAGAACAACTCCCCTTACCCCCTGTCCCCAGGTCCCTGTAAGCACTGCTATGGGTTCTGCTGTTTTACACTCCACATATAAATGAGGTGGTACAGTGCTGGTCTGACTTCTTTCACTTCCCATCTTGAATGTCATGTGCTCAAGGTCCGTCCATATTGTCACCAATGGCAGGACTCCCTTCTTTTAAATGGCTGGCTGACATTTTGCTGGGCTCATGTAGCACATCTTCCTTATCCATCTATCTACTGATGGACCTTTATTTTGTATCCATATCTTGGCTATTGTGAGTAGTGCTGCAGTGAACATGGGTTTGTAGATATCTGAGATCCTGCTTTCATTTTCTTGGGCTATATGCTCAAAAGTGGGATTGCTGGATCATATGTACTCTATTTTTAATTTTTTTGAGAACCCCTGTATACTGTTTTTCATAGTGTGTATACCAACTTATATTCCCACCAGCAGTGTATAAGGATTCCCTTTTCTCCAAATCCTTACCAACTCTTTTTTTTTTTTTTTTAAATGATAGCCATTGATGAATAGCCCTGAGATATTTCATTCTGGTTTTGATTTGCATTTTCCTAATGATTAGTGATATTGAGCACTTGTCTTTGTACCTGTGGACATTTGTATGTCTTTGGGAAAATGTCTGTTGAGTTCCTCTTTCCATTTTTTAAAAAATTGGATTGGTTTTGGTTTGTTTGTTTTTTGCTGTTGAATTGTATGAGTCCTTATGTATTTTGGATATTAACTCCTATCTGCGTATATATTCCTTGTCACTCTTCTCTGCATTATGCTTTTTTTTCTAACAGGATTTTGTTTTCTAACATACTGGGTATTTGCTTGTCTCTTTTCCATGAGAATTTAAGTTCTGTTAGAGATTTTTTTTCCTCCTCTTGGTCTAACTTGGTCACTTTTTGTATCTTTAATACCTGAAATGATCCTTAGTGTACATTTAAAATCTCTGCTTCTCAGAAATAATGTGGTCTCAATAGGACAGAGCTTCTGAGATAAAATGAACATATAAAGTGTTTAGCTTGGCATGTTGGACATGAAGCACTCATTAATTGTAGTTGTTGAAGGATAAGAAAAGGAAAAATAGAATCAGACATTTCAGATAGAAATATCCTGAATAAGAGAAAACTGCATTCACATCTTAGGGACTAGGGTAGTACTGTTTAGGGGCACACTGGAAAAATAAGGTTGGAAGTATATTGATGCTTTTGAATTGTGGTGTTGGAGAAGACTTTTGAGAGTCCCTTGAATTGCATGGAGATCCAACCATCCATCCTAAGGGAAATCGGTCCTGGGTGTTCATTGAAAGGACTGATGTTGAAGCTAAAACTGCAGTACTTTGGCCACTTGATGCAAAGAGCTGACTCACTTGAAAAGACCCTGATGCTGGGAAAGATTGAGGGCAGGAAGAAGAGAAGGGGATGACAGAGGATGAGATGGTTGGATGGCATCATCGATTCGATGGACATGGGTTTGGGTGGACTCCAGGAGTTGGTGATGAACAGGGAGGCCTGGTGTGCCTTCCTCATGGGGTCACAAAGTGTCAGACATGACTGAGCGACTGAACTGAACTGATATTGTGGAGACCAAGGCATTTGGATTTTGTTATGTCTAATGAGAAGTAATTGAGTATTTTTAAGGCAGAGGTGCCATAGTGTAAGTGGTGGGTTTAGAAGATGAATCCAACAGAAGTCCTTGAGGTTGACTGGACATGCTTCTGGTGTAGGTTTAACTGGAAATTAATAAAACATTTAGAAACTTGTAATAAAAAATAAATTTGCAAAGTCATAAGTTATACTCAAATTTTAATGGTTTTCTCTCATTGTATAGTAGTATATAATTATGATTTGGTTGCAGTGTATATTTTGAATTATTTATGGCATTGCCAACTTTTAATATACTTTTCCATTTAGAACTAAAGCTTTCATTTAAAATAAACCAAGATGTTTATATTGGTAACTAACTTACTAAATATACTAATATAGGGCAAAGTATGTTTAGTCCAGCAAACATTGGTCAACCCCGAAAGACAACATTATCTCCTGCCCAGTTGGATCCTTTTTATACTCAAGGAGATTCTCTGACATCTGAAGATCACCTTGATGACACTTGGGTGACGGTGTTCGGGTAAGGTTTCTAGATAATTTACCTTTAAAGCAACAACGTTTTCTAATGAATATTATCAGATATATTTAAAAAGACTAAAATAGTTGCACAGCAGACAGTCATTTATCCACCTAGATTCACCTAAATTCATCTTTTTTGTTACTGTTGATACATTTCAGGGTAAGTTGCAGACATCAATATATATCACCTTGACATTTCTTCTCTTCTTCTCTTGACATTTCTCTCCCTTCTCGGGGGTATCTTCCCAACCCAGGCATCAAACTCAGGTCTCCTGCATTGCAGTCAGGTTCTTTACCAGCTGAGCCACAAGGGGAGCCCTTGACATTTCAGCATGTACATTACTTTTTGATTTTTACTAGTTTTTCCATCATTTTTCTGTTTGCCTTTCTTAAATTATTTTCTCTTCAGCGTATTTGCTGAATATTGGAAGAGGGTTGAACCACTAGACTTTGGAAGCCCCTTCCTTTGTTGGAACTGTGTCTGTGCTTATATTGGACTTTACCAGTTTTGAACTAACAAGTTGAATTGTATTTGTATATATATGCATACTATGTCACAGGATTGGTACTTCCTAACTATAGAATATCGAACATTAATAGAAACTGTGCATGGCAGTCCTAGATGCATTAGAATAGGTTTTTAGATCCATAAAAAATGTACTTTAAGGCATCTTAGAAATCATACTGCATCACTCACAGATGAAAAACTGAAGGGGTAGACAGATTAAGTAGTTTACTCAGAGACTTATATCTAGTTATCAGTAAAACTTCAGCAAAAACCCAGGTTTTTTATTTTCAGGCTGTGATTGTTTATACAATACTACATAAGGTTCGTTTCTGAAAGTGTGATGTCATACTGTTGCTGGACCTTACTTTACTTAGTTTTGGGGTGAAAAATACAAAAACATAAGAGCTTGAAGGAAGAACAATGCACACAGTAAGTATTAGTGTACTTTATTCAGTTTATTTAAATTCAGAGGGATGTGTAAGATTATAGTGACGTTTTCCTTCTCACCTTTTCCCCAACAGCTACAATTTTTCTCCCTGTAAGGTAGTTACTGCCACCTGTTTTTTGTGTCAGCTTCCAGAGAGAGTCGTTGTTGCTGATTCTGTTAGGTAAAAAGCAGGGTCATATTGCTTTTTCTTGTTCTCCATAAAGCCCACACCAGCTCTACGTCCATAGCCACTGGGCTGACTGCTGCTGCTTTTTTTCCTGTGTTTGTGTTTAAATTTTTGTATTCTCTCATGAAGTGCTTGTCTGTGTTTGAATGTATCCATCCACTCAAGTGTGTTTTTCAAGTTTAGTAGTAATGGTGTCACTTTTAAGCTTCCTCAGTAGTTGGATAAATTAATTGAAGTATTATACTTCTGTTAGTCCTTCATTTTTAAGACTTATCCTTTCCCACCCATGTATTTTCTGTTGGGTTTATATTTTAGTAACCCTGCTTATGAGTTTAATTGCAAGAATGGAAACATTTTCTTCTAGGGGATAAAATATCATCTTTTGATTATAGGGAAGTACAGCTAAAAAGTACAGCTAAAATACATTATATATGTTCTTCCTTTGATAATTTGACTTTTTCCTTCTGACTCAGGGTCATCATGAAATAACATTTATTGTTTTAGGGTAATGATTTTTTAAAAATTTTAATTGGAGGACGGTTTCGTAACAGTGCTGTGTTTGTTTCTGCCGTACAATGGGTGAATCAGCCATAAGTATACATGTATCCCCTCTCTTTTGAGCAGGGTGATTCTTTGACAGGATATTGGACTGTTTCTCCTCAGAGTGGTCCTAGACGCTTAGATTTATGTTTTATTTCTCAAGTGCAGACATTTCTCTCTCTGGTTTTGATATTTTTTAGTTCTGTTTTGCAGTCACCCCGACTTTTTTGTTGTTTTCATTGGAGTTAGAAACCTTACATCCAAACTTACATAACATAAATTTCCATTCTTGAATGCAGTATTTTAGTCACATAGATTTTAATATATGAAGTTTCCTATTTATTTTTGTGACTCACATTTTTTCCTTTAAGTTTCTACTTCAAGCTCCAGATAACTGAAGTTATTGGTTAAGGAAACTCCAGATTTTCAAGTTGAAAATAGCTTTATTATTTGAACTATCAAAGTTATATCTCATTGTGATAGAATGCGCTTTATGAAGAAGAAAGTAAAAATCACTTAGAATTTTCCATACAGAGATAAGGCCATTTAAAATTTTGGTAGCCATCTTTTTAATTGATTGTTTACCATTGATTCTGGTTCTTAGTTTTTGTTTCAAGAACGCATTTTTGAATTTTCAGGTGGCACTCAATATATATTGATAGGACTCTGTATAATGTAAAGTTCTTTGCTCTATAATAACAATAGTAGTATATCTCCACCACCCTGCCCCCCCCCCAAATCTGCCACCGGTGTATACAAGCTCCCAATCCTGAATCCCCCTCCCACCTCCTACCCCATATCATCTCTCTGGATCCTGTCTCTTATACACATCTCCCCCCCCACAAGCATATATGCACATACACATACCCATGTAAAGTAAGTTATATGCAGAACTGTGACTTGAATTTTAGAAATTTCAGGGGTGGAATTTGGAGATGGAAAGAAGCAACTGAGTCAGAACTAATTTTAACATAATTTGCTTTCGAGTGATGGGCAAATGAATAGATTTAACTGATAATAGAGGAAAGCAGAATGATCAAGGGTCTCACTAATGTACTAGACAGCTGGGGGGAGTTTATCTTGAAACGCTTGTAAATTAATTTGCATTCGTCATTATTGAAGCTGACTGGGCAAGTTTTTTTCCCCCAGGTTTCCTCAGGCATCTGCTTCCTATATATTATTACAATTTGCACAATATGGGAATATCTTAAAACATGTGGTAAGTCTTAATTCTTTTCAATTTAAGATTAAAGCTGAGGAAAGATAACCTGTAAATTTGTTGCTGAATGTCTTAAAAGTTTTTCTTTCTTTTTTAAAATTTTCAAAGGATATATCTGTTGGAGTCTGACAGGCTAGAAGTTGCATAGTATTTGATATAAAGAGATAGAGAAGATAAATAAATGAGAGTTTCGGGCTTCCCCCCTTTAAAAAATAGTTAACAGTCTCTTAAAGATTATGACAAATTTTCCAATTTGAGCTTGTTTTTATTGGGGTAAACGAAAGGATATTTCTGACTTCGAGTTCTTAGAGTTTCTTTAGTTTTACAGAGAGCTTTTTTTTTCTTTAAATTACGTTGCACAGTAAATTATAAATAACATCTTTTTTTATTGCTAGAGATTGACTTGTTTAATTCCTACAAAAAATCAGATCAATATGTATGGTTTTAAAAAAATTTCATAGCAAGTGTAGATAAGACCTTTTTGTAAGAA
>SJYC01098608.1:32-16574 GCA_006408675.1 Madoqua kirkii
TTTGAGAATTACTTTGCTTGTAGAGAATATTTGCCACATATTCTTTATATAAGAGATTTAAGAATTAGAAATACTGAAATTGTTTAAATAGAGTTTTTGTTGAATTCTAGTATACAGCTTTTTACAGGGCATCAGATAAAAAGTAGAAGCAGATTTATTTTTGTATGTTTCTGTTTTCTAATAGAAAATTTGAATTTTATATACTTTAAGGGAAAACTTCATTTTTTGCAGATGTCTAACACAGGAAATTGGATGCATATTCGTTATCAATCTAAACTGCAGGCCCGGAAAGCCTTAAGCAAAGATGGAAGAATTTTTGGAGAGTCTATCATGATTGGTGTAAAACCATGTATAGATAAAGTAAGTCATTGCTGATGTAAGGAAAACAGCTTAATTTATATGAAGAACACAGACTCAGTACTAACTGGTGGCGTGTCACTTTGCTTCACTGTGCTGCTTTTGCTTACTTTTAAAAAATGTGATGGATGATGTTATAGCACTCTTTTATGATAAGTCAAAGATATTTAGTCATAATACTCTAGACATAATGTATCCTAACCCCTTCACTCTATAGATAAAGAGGTCAAGAGGTCTTAGGTAACGTACCCAGGGTTGTTAAGGTGAGGCCTACATTCTAGGTCTTTTAACTTTTAACCCATTCCCTTTTTTGTGCAAAGCAACATCAGATTCAAGTACTTTAAAGGAGTGGTGCTATTTAGAATGAACTATTCCATATGAATGGTATCTGAGGGTTACCTTTTGAAAGACTGAAGCTTTTCTTTAATGTTATATCAAATAGATATATTTACATGTATATTTTTTTAAAACTTCCTAAAAAATGCATTTATTTATTTGGCTGTGCCAAGTCTTGGTTGCAGCATGTGTGTTGGCTGACCAGAGATTGAACCTGAGTCTTCTACATTGGCAGTGCAGCGTGTAGCCGCTGAACCCCCAGGGAAGTTCCTAACTTTTTGTTTTATATTGAAATATAGTTGATTAACAATATTGTGGTAGTTTCAGGTATACAGCAAAGTGATCCAGTTACACATATACATGTATTCTTTTTCAAATTCTTTCCACATTTAAATTGTTAAATAATATTGAGCAGCGTTCCCTATGTTACATAGTAGGTCTGTCCATGTTGGTTGTCCATTTTAAATATATCAATGTGTTCATATCAGTCCCTGTAATGATCCCTTCTGCCCATCCTTATCCCAGCAACCGTAAGTTGATTCTCTAAGTCTGTGAGTATCTTTCTGTTTTCTTAGTTCATTTGTATCTTTTAAAATTCCATTTATAGGTGATATATATGATATTTATCTTTGTCTATGTGCCTTACTTAGTATGACAATCTCAAGGACTGTCTGTGTTGCTGTAAATGGCATTATTTCATCATTTTTAATGGCTGAGTAATACTCCATTGTATATATATATATATCTCACATCTCTGTCTATTCTTCTGTCAGTGGACGTTTAGGTTGCTTCCATGTCTTGGTTGTTGTAAGGTGAAGCTCTTTTATTAGTCATTTCTGTTTTAAAATATTTGAATAATACTATATGTTTATATGGGGCTTCCCTTGTGACTCAGTTAGTAAAGAATCTGTCTGCAGTGCAGGAGATTCAGATTGGATCTCTGGGTCAGGAAGATCCCCCTGGAGAAGGGAAAGGCTACCCACTCTTGTATTCTTGCCTGGAGAATTCCATGGACAGAGGAGCTTGGTGGGCTACAGTCCATGGAGTTGCACTGAGTTGGACATGACTGAGTGACTCTCACATATATATACATAGAGACATATATACTTTTAAATAAACTGAGTACACTTTATTATTTTTTTTTCTTTTTGTCTTTTTAATTTTATTTTTACTTTATTTTACTTTACAATACCGTATTGGTTTTGCCATACATTGACATGAATCTGCCACGGGTGTATACAAGCTCCCAATCCTGAATCCCCCTCCCACCTCCTACCCCATATCATCTCTCTGGATCATCCTTGTGCACCAGCCCCAAGCATCCTGTATCCTGTATTGAACATAGGCTGGCACTTACGAGTACACTTTAAACTTTTCTTTTTGGCTTGTAAAATCATGATCATTCTTTAATATATGTGCACTTCTGCCTACCAGGCAGTGTTCTTGATATATATATACATTAGTGCATGAATTAGACATGGCTCCTGTTATTATAATCTAGGATTGCTGAGTAGTTGTGTAATTATTACATTGGGCTGTAACAGATCATCATAGAGGAGGTGTATACAAGCTCCCAATCCTGAATCCCCCTCCCACCTCCTACCCCATATCATCTCTCTGGATCATCCTTGTGCACCAGCCCCAAGCATCCTGTATCCTGTATTGAACATAGGCTGGCACTTACGAGTACACTTTAAACTTTTCTTTTTGGCTTGTAAAATCATGATCATTCTTTAATATATGTGCACTTCTGCCTACCAGGCAGTGTTCTTGATATATATATACATTAGTGCATGAATTAGACATGGCTCCTGTTATTATAATCTAGGATTGCTGAGTAGTTGTGTAATTATTACATTGGGCTGTAACAGATCATCATAGAGGATAGAGGAAAATTTGGGGTTACTGGGTATAAAATAGCACTGGACTTTGATCCCCTAACCACCTCAACTTCCCCCAAAATCCTCTTGTCTTTCTTACTGATTTTCCATAGTGTTTGTTAGGAGAGGCTTACTCTTGCGTGTTGATAGTAGATATTTGAGGTGAGATTTCTGTTTGAGCATTAGATCTCATGCTAGCTAAGAAGCAGGTATTATTTTATTAAGTCTAAAATTATTTGAAAGGTGAATTAGATCAAATAAAGTATGTTTCTTTTAATGATGTTTTGTTTGGACGTAATGGTGGATGAGATGTATTATGTTAGTAAACAGAAGTTCTTTCTTTGTCCAGAGCGTCATGGAAAACAGTGACAGGTGTGCTTTGTCATCTCCATCTCTTGCCTTCACACCACCAATCAAAACCTTAGGTACACCAACCCAACCTGGAAGTGCTCCTCGGATTTCCACCATGAGACCTCTTGCTACAGCATACAAAGCTTCTACTAGTGACTATCAGGTATTTTAAGGACTGGGAGAAAGAACATACTTTAAAGGCTGCAGTGCATAGTGTGTTTGTTTAACTTTTTCATTGGGTTGATTTGTATGCAATTAAATGCCATTAAATATTTCCTATTGAAGTTGATTACCTTGATGAAACCAATAGACTTTGTGTATTTAAATTTTCTATTTTACAAATTACAGTTTTGGCCAGTGGAAATTTATCTTGAATTTTCAAAAAAAAATCTTTGTCATTTTAAAAACATTTTGAGAGTTGTTATTTTATTTTTTTCTAAGTTATGTTTGCATATATAAAAAGTTTCTTGTGGACATCTCTGGCGTGAGAGAATGCTAAAACTCTATTAGTTGATAACTAAATCTGATGGTATCACAAATGAAGAACCTTAGATTGGAAAGTAGTTTTGGTGATCAAAAGAAAACATTGCCCAGCTCCCATTTCAAAACTTAACCATTTCAAAAAAACTTAAAGGAAAAGTTCATTATGTTTACTGAAGAAAAATAGAAATATTATGACTCTCATTCAGTATATAATTGTCTCCTGCTTAATTAACCAGGGCTTCTAAACTTGCCCAGCTACAGACACAAGTCAGCAAATAAGACATTTTAATGGAGCAGTTGGACTTCCCTTCAAATTTGGGGATCATTCTAGGACTGGCTTAATTTTTCCTTTTAGTTTTTTTTTTTTTTTTCTTTTAATAGTCATTTTAAAGTCCTTATCTCCTGTAGCTTTAGTGTTTGTTCACTTTACTAATTGGGCAGCAGATGCACTTTGCATTGCGAAAGGAGTACAATTTTGCCATTCTAAAAGTGTATGGATCTTCTAACTAAGCCTGTGTTTTAATCTTTAAATTTTAGTCTTTGGTACTTTAAAATTAGCTGTTAACTCTGGAATGGACTCTGACACTAAAACCGTAACCATACGATTTTACGTTGTGTGTTTTTTTGATAGGTGATTTCTGACAGACAAACACCAAAGAAAGATGAAAGTCTTGTATCCAAAGCAATGGAATACATGTTCGGCTGGTAGTGTAGGAAGAGCTGAGGCGCCAGCTACAAAGGAGAAGACTGCCACACTAAAACAGAGTTAGCAGGGTACTGCTGGATTCTTCGGTTAGTTATATAACCACTCTTGACAGTGTCGGATAGCTGTCTCATACTTCCTTTGGAAGCTTTTTTCTTTAAGAATATAGCATACTTGTAGCTCGCACTTTAAAAGATGCTTGAGATACATTTTAAAGAAACAAATCCCCGTATAGAAGATTTGGGGCTTTCTGTGATAGTGTGTGATTAACTGCAAAAACTCATTGATTACTGTAAATTATATAATTGAGTTTGTAGTGAGCCTTTGTAGTCTTCATAAGTTGGTGAGGTGAATTTCATGAAGGGTAACTGTACAGCTGCTTCTAACAAGACACAAAGATTATAATTAACAATTTGAATTGGGGTCTTTTATTAATTTAGATAGTATTTAATATTTTAATTATCCTTGTTTATATTTGTCCTGTCCTGGATGATCCTCTTTCAGCCTTGAAAAGCCAATGCAATCTTTTAAAAAACCTGAAGTTTCTTGATAATAAACTTGTCAATTATATGTATTGAGCAGTTTTTGAGAGTGATTTATTAATTAGTACAAAAAGTTTGAAGTCTTTTCAGAAATAGAGAAAATATGTCATGAACCTTCATCTGCCTATAATCCAGCTTTAATAACCATGTAACCACTACTACTTTACCATGCTAGTTTAATCTCTCTTTTGTTTAAAGTATATCTGAGATGTGATTTTAAATACTTGAGGTTATATCAAAGAAAGAATATTTCCATATGTAATTACCATGTCAGTATCTCACCTAAAAGAAGAATAATTTCTTAAGTTCTTATATCTAGTCCTTTAAAAAAACTTTTCCAATTGTTTTCAAATTTTGTTTGAATTTTACAGTTGGTTGGTTTGAGTCACTGTTGAGACCACATCTACACAGTGTATTTGGTTTTGTCTTTGGAGTGTGTCTTGAAGTTTAAATTAGTTTCTCTGTTCTTCTCCCCTCTTCAGTACACCTTGACTTGTTGAAAGTACCATGTGAGTTCCCTCTGTAGTGTCCCACAGACAGAATTTGATCAGTAGTTCTTTTTGTTTTACTTATTCTGTTATTTGTCCCGTGGCTCAGACAGTAAAGCGCTTGTCTGTAATGCGGGAGACTCGGGTTCAATTCCTGGGTCGGGAAGACCCCCTGGAGAAGGAAATGGCAATCCACTCAGGCACTCTTGCCTGGAAGATCCCATGGATGGAGGAGCCTGATAGGCTACAGTCCATGGGGTCGCAAAGAGTCAGACACGACTGAGCGACTTCACTTTCTTACTTTATTTGTCCCGTATCCTAGAAGTTATATCTAGAGAAGGTTAATTAGATTCTGATATCATTTTTTTGAGAAAGAATACTTGATGGTAGTATGGGATACTTTATGTTAAACCAGGGGACATTTACTTCTGGTGGTCCCACTTTTAATAATCCTGAGGTTGGTCACTGGGCACATGGGCAAAAGCTGGACACTATCATTGGAAAGGTCCCCATTAACTTTTTATATAACATTTTTAAAAGCATGCATTAATGATAACTTGAATGAATCAGTTATTAAGGTATGTCAAATGATGCTTTTCTTTCATTCCTATTGGATTTATTAGTTATAATTCTTTTCATATGGAAGAACTTTGGGCCATCTATTAGGGCTGTTTGGTTATCATGGAATACATTCATGCCAGGATAAATATTTCATTTATTTCCTTTATCGTTTTTTGTTTGTTTGTTTGTTTGTTTGTTTTGGTGCCCTGGCAACCTCCACTGCTGTTCTGAGTTAAAAAAACAGTTTTTTGTCCTTTTGTATCACTCTGTACTTACGGTTTAATTTTTTTTTTTTAATTCACTGTTTCAATTGCTTACAGATGTTGTCTCAAATTATCCTCCTTGACCAGTGGAAACCTTCTCAAACTGGCACTTGTGTGAAAAGGAGGTTGTAATTGACATAATATTTCACCACAGAACATGTATCTAGGTAGTCTGCATATTTCTTTATATAAAGAATAACTAAAATAACACATTGTGTGGAAGGTTTTGATAGCCTTTTTAAATTGCAGCAAACTACTGTGAAGACTGGTTTAGTTCTCTGAGATGAAGGGATACTAAAGAATATACTGGGATGGATGAAAATCATTTATCATTACATTTATAAAGCACATTTTATCTGAAACTTTAAAAATCTTTTCCAACTTAGAATAGGATTGTATTTTATATCCTGTTTCATTACATACAGAACTCAGTTATTCAAGGTAGAACTGGATACTTCTCCCATTAAAACTTTGGATTTGTATTTGAGTTACATTTTTGTAAAAGGGCTGTAGATTTTTGTTTTGAGAGGGCATTTTATTTTCATAGACCTCTGTGGAACATGAAGTTTTGCTTTCTAACTAAAAATATTTGTTTGCTATGGCTGAGTTTGTTCTTTTTACCCGGCATTGTCTCTGACCTGTCTTCGTATATATCACATCATTTATTTAAAGAGGGCCGGGAAATATATGACGTATATGAGTATGTTTGTGTGCAGAATTGTTGGATGTTTTCACAGATGAACTGTGGTTTTATTGTTGTTTAGTCGCCAAGTCGTGTCCACTTTCTTGCGACCCCGTCGACTGCAGCACACCAGTCTTTTCTCTCCCTCACCATATCCCAGGGTTTGCCCGAGTTCATGTCCATTGAATCAGTGATGCTATCCAACCATCTCATCTTCTCTTTTTGCCTTTGATGTTTTCCAGCATCAGGGTCTTTTCCAGTGAATTGGCTGTTGGCCAAAGTGTTGGTGCTTCAGCTTTAGCATCAGGCCTTCCAGTTATTATTCAGGGTTGATTTCTTTTAGGATTGACTGATTGATCTCCATGCTGTCCAAATGACTCTCCAGAGTCTTCACTCACACCACAGTTCAAAAGCATCAGTTCTTTGGCGGTCAGCCTTCTTCATAGTCCAACTCTCACACCTGTACGTGACTGCTGGAAAAACTATAACTTTGGCTGTACAGACCTTTGTCAATAGAGTGGTGTCTTTGCTTTTTAATACGCTGTCTAGGTTTGTCACAGTCTTCCTTCCAAGCAGCGTCTTCTAATATCATGACTGCAGTGATTTCATCCACAGTGGTTTTGGAGCCCTAGAAGAGAAATCTGCCACTGCTTCCGCTTTCCCCCCATCTGTCTGCCATGAAGTGAAGGAACCGAATGCCATGACTTTTGTTTTTTTGAATGTTGAGTTTTAAGCCAGTTTTTTCACTCTCCTTCACCCTCATCAAGAGGCTCTTTAATTCTTCTTCACTTTTCCATTAGAGTGGTATCTTTTGCATATCTGAGGTTATTGATATTTCTCCTGGCAATCTTGATTCCAGCTTATAACTCATCCAGTCTAGCATTTCGCGTGACATATTCTCCATATACATTTAAATAAACAAGGTGACAGTATACAGCCTTGTCGTACTCCTTTCCCAGTTTTGAACCAGTCAGTTGTTGCATGTAAGGTTCTCACTTTGCTACTTGACCTGTATACAGGTTTCTCTGGAGACAGGTAAGATGATCTGGTATTCCCATCTCTTTAAGAATTTTATACAGTTTGTGATCCACACAGTCAAAGGCTTTCATATAGCCAATGAAGCAAATGTTTTTCTGGAATTCCCTTGCTTTCTCTATGATCTAGCAAATGTTGACAATTTGATCTCTGACTCCTCTGCCTTCTTCTAAACCCAGCTTGTACATCTGGGCATTCTTCATTCAAGTACTGCTGAAGCCTAGCTTGAAGGATTTTGAACATAACCTTACCATGGGAAATGAGTGCATTTCTGGTAGTTTGAACATTCTTTAGCTCTGCCCTTCTTTGGAATTAGGATGAAAACTGACCTTTTCCAGCCCTGTGACCACTGCTGTTTTCCAATTTTGCTCACATATTCAGCGCCGCACTCTAATAGCATCTTTTACTATTTTAAATAACTTGGCTGGAATTCCGTCACCTCTACTAGCTTTACTGGTAGTGATGCTTCATAAGGTCCACTTGACTTCACACTCCAGGATGTCTGGCTCTAGGTGAGTGATCACACCATCATGGTTATCTGGGTCGTCAACACCCTTTTTTGTACAGTTCTTCTATGTGGGGACTCTCCACTAGGATCCGTCTGTCTTGGCTGACTCTGCATGGCATGGCTCGTAGCTTCAAGTCCCCATTAACTTTTTATATAACATTTTTAAAAGCATGCATTAATGATAACTTGAATGAATCAGTTATTAAGGTATGTCAAATGATGCTTTTCTTTCATTCCTATTGGATTTATTAGTTATAATTCTTTTCATATGGAAGAACTTTGGGCCATCTATTAGGGCTGTTTGGTTATCATGGAATACATTCATGCCAGGATAAATATTTCATTTATTTCCTTTATCAGTTTTTTGTTTGTTTGTTTGTTTGTTTGTTTTGGTGCCCTGGCAACCTCCACTGCTGTTCTGAGTTAAAAAAACAGTTTTTTGTCCTTTTGTATCACTCTGTACTTACGGTTTAATTTTTTTTTTTTAATTCACTGTTTCAATTGCTTACAGATGTTGTCTCAAATTATCCTCCTTGACCAGTGGAAACCTCCTCAAACTGGCACCTGTGTGAAAAGGAGGTTGTAATTGACATAATATTTCACCACAGAACATGTATCTAGGTAGTCTGCATATTTCTTTATATAAAGAATAACTAAAATAACACATTGTGTGGAAGGTTTTGATAGCCTTTTTAAATTGCAGCAAACTACTGTGAAGACTGGTTTAGTTCTCTGAGATGAAGGGATACTAAAGAATATACTGGGATGGATGAAAATCATTTATCATTACATTTATAAAGCACATTTTATCTGAAACTTTAAAAATCTTTTCCAACTTAGAATAGGATTGTATTTTATATCCTGTTTCATTACATACAGAACTCAGTTATTCAAGGTAGAACTGGATACTTCTCCCATTAAAACTTTGGATTTGTATTTGAGTTACATTTTTGTAAAAGGGCTGTAGATTTTTGTTTTGAGAGGGCATTTTATTTTCATAGACCTCTGTGGAACATGAAGTTTTGCTTTCTAACTAAAAATATTTGTTTGCTATGGCTGAGTTTGTTCTTTTTACCCGGCATTGTCTCTGACCTGTCTTCGTATATATCACATCATTTATTTAAAGAGGGCCGGGAAATATATGACGTATATGAGTATGTTTGTGTGCAGAATTGTTGGATGTTTTCACAGATGAACTGTGGTTTTATTGTTGTTTAGTCGCCAAGTCGTGTCCACTTTCTTGCGACCCCGTCGACTGCAGCACACCAGTCTTTTCTCTCCCTCACCATATCCCAGGGTTTGCCCGAGTTCATGTCCATTGAATCAGTGATGCTATCCAACCATCTCATCTTCTCTTTTTGCCTTTGATGTTTTCCAGCATCAGGGTCTTTTCCAGTGAATTGGCTGTTGGCCAAAGTGTTGGTGCTTCAGCTTTAGCATCAGGCCTTCCAGTTATTATTCAGGGTTGATTTCTTTTAGGATTGACTGATTGATCTCCATGCTGTCCAAATGACTCTCCAGAGTCTTCACTCACACCACAGTTCAAAAGCATCAGTTCTTTGGCGGTCAGCCTTCTTCATAGTCCAACTCTCACACCTGTACGTGACTGCTGGAAAAACTATAACTTTGGCTGTACAGACCTTTGTCAATAGAGTGGTGTCTTTGCTTTTTAATACGCTGTCTAGGTTTGTCACAGTCTTCCTTCCAAGCAGCGTCTTCTAATATCATGACTGCAGTGATTTCATCCACAGTGGTTTTGGAGCCCTAGAAGAGAAATCTGCCACTGCTTCCGCTTTCCCCCCATCTGTCTGCCATGAAGTGAAGGAACCGAATGCCATGACTTTTGTTTTTTTGAATGTTGAGTTTTAAGCCAGTTTTTTCACTCTCCTTCACCCTCATCAAGAGGCTCTTTAATTCTTCTTCACTTTTCCATTAGAGTGGTATCTTTTGCATATCTGAGGTTATTGATATTTCTCCTGGCAATCTTGATTCCAGCTTATAACTCATCCAGTCTAGCATTTCGCGTGACATATTCTCCATATACATTTAAATAAACAAGGTGACAGTATACAGCCTTGTCGTACTCCTTTCCCAGTTTTGAACCAGTCAGTTGTTGCATGTAAGGTTCTCACTTTGCTACTTGACCTGTATACAGGTTTCTCTGGAGACAGGTAAGATGATCTGGTATTCCCATCTCTTTAAGAATTTTATACAGTTTGTGATCCACACAGTCAAAGGCTTTCATATAGCCAATGAAGCAAATGTTTTTCTGGAATTCCCTTGCTTTCTCTATGATCTAGCAAATGTTGACAATTTGATCTCTGACTCCTCTGCCTTCTTCTAAACCCAGCTTGTACATCTGGGCATTCTTCATTCAAGTACTGCTGAAGCCTAGCTTGAAGGATTTTGAACATAACCTTACCATGGGAAATGAGTGCATTTCTGGTAGTTTGAACATTCTTTAGCTCTGCCCTTCTTTGGAATTAGGATGAAAACTGACCTTTTCCAGCCCTGTGACCACTGCTGTTTTCCAATTTTGCTCACATATTCAGCGCCGCACTCTAATAGCATCTTTTACTATTTTAAATAACTTGGCTGGAATTCCGTCACCTCTACTAGCTTTACTGGTAGTGATGCTTCGTAAGGTCCACTTGACTTCACACTCCAGGATGTCTGGCTCTAGGTGAGTGATCACACCATCATGGTTATCTGGGTCGTCAACACCCTTTTTTGTACAGTTCTTCTATGTGGGGACTCTCCACTAGGATCCGTCTGTCTTGGCTGACTCTGCATGGCATGGCTCGTAGCTTCACTGAGTTACACAAACCCGCCCCCCCCCCTCCCCCCTTCGCCATGACAAGGCAGTGATCCATGAAGGGAATAGTTTTATTACCATCTATTTTTTAACAATAAGAGTGAAGACATGTAGAAATGAGTTTAGGAGCTTAAGTTCTGCAAAGAAACCAATCTTAGTTAAAAAGATAGTAATCTGTAGCTTCAAAGTTTGCAGTTAAATCCCCTCATTCCTTTCTGAAATGCTTTTGCCTTTTTCCCCAAAATGTCTTAATTAGGTTTCATAAAGTGTTGTAAAACTAAGGAGCACTTTCCCTTCTATCTCTCCTGTTGCTACCTGATTTTAACTCTTTTAATGTTCTTATCATTCATTTGTCAAATGTTTACAAAGTGTTTATTTTGTCTTATTCATTATGCTAGTTGCTGGAGATTGAGCAGCAATAAGGCACAAGACTTCGATCTTTTTCCTCGAGATTCAAGATGATTAATTTATTTAGTGTTCCCTCCACTCCGTTGCCATTTTCACTCTTGTTTACCCAAAGTTTGGACTTCCCAGGTGGCGCAGTGGTAGAGTCCTTTTGCCAGTGCAGGAACAAGAGATGTGGTTTCATCCCTGGACCAGGAAGATCCCCTGAGTAGGAAATGGCAACCTACTCTAGTATTCTTGCCTGGAAAATTCCATGGACAGAGGAGACTTGCGGGTTACAATCTGTAGAGTTGCAAAGAGTCTGAGCACGTGAACACACACCCAGAGTTTACCCCTGCTTACCCTTCTTTAGTCTCACTACCTTTATTGGTTCTCTACCTCTCCTCATCTTTCCCCACACTGTGAAGAAAGAATAATAGAAAAAATAGAATACTAGAAAAAAACAAACTTGCATTGTGATTTTTAATCAAAGTTTAAGTTTGATGTACAGCTTTCTTCTAACTTGCATGTAAAATAAAGGTTATGGACATTGACAAATCTTGAGCTAGATGACATTGTATTTTGATTTTTTTTTTCTCCTTTTCAGTTTGTTGTTTTCTAACTCATCTGTGTCTCAGATGTCCAGAGTAACTTAAATGGCAAATGCTCCATATACTTCTGTTCATAGTTCTAGACACTTTCATGTTATGACACTAGGGAGAAAGGTGAATCTCTGTTTCTCTAATATCCTGTGAGTTGGTTGGCAATAGCTGTGTGATTTAGGGAGACACTCTTGTGTGATTTACACAGTTAACCTTAAATATGCTGCTGCTGCTAAGTTGCCTCAGTTGTGTCCGACTCTGTGCGATCCCATAGATGGCAGCCCACCAGGCTCCCCCGTCCCTGGGATTCTCCAGGCAAGAACACTGGAGTGGGTTGCCATTTCCTTCTCAAATGCATGAAAGTGAAAAGTGAAAATGAAGTCGCTCAGTCGTGTCCGACTCTTAGGGACCTCATGGACTGCAACCTATCTGGCTCCTCCATCCATGGAATTTTCCAGGCAAGAGTACTGGAGTGGGGTGCCATTACCTTAAATATAAATACCCTCAAACCTCAAGTACTTTCCAAACATTTTTTAAAAATCTCAATATGTAGGGAAAGACTAAGCGTAAAATACACTAGTACATTGTAGGTTGAGAAAAGGGTTGAGATTTCTATGTGATATAGAAATCTGATTGAAGTTACAGTTCTTAGTAAGCTTGTAAGACTTCTGGATGTTAATGAAGCAATAGTGTAGGTACTGTGACTCAGAGATTCAGCTTTGGAAGTTCACCTCATGTTAGTAAATAAGTTGAACCAAAATTATTTTAGCTTAAAATTTTTAACTAGGTTGTTAAAAGGTAATGTAATAATGTAAGGTGAATCCCTCTGACATTTTTAAATAGCTTTCCAAAGTGGGTATCTGACTATCTTGGTCTGATACTTATTTTCTTGACTCAGTGTTCTTATATTAATTTCAGTAAACATGCTGAAACCTATACAGTTCAGATTACTATAATACTAGCTGGTTAATTAAAAGGTAGTGTTTAAAGTTACTGGAATTTGCTTTTTATAATGATTGAAAGCATAGATTTTGGAGTGAGACTATTTTTAACTCCTGTGTCTGTCTGATAACTATATAACCTTGGATAAGTTACTTAACCTTTTCTGTGCCTCAGCCTCCTGTATAAAATGATGATAGTATATTCGTCATTGGATTGTTAAGATTAAATGTAATTTACATGTAAATCACTTAGCATAGCATCTGGCATGCACTATGCATCCATTAAACATTAACTATTAATAGTATGCTTGCTAATTAGTCTCATTAAAAAAATGAGTATGTGATGGATTAAAGATGGCTGCAAATTTTTGACCTTCCTCCCTATTGAGCCACAGGATCTATTTCTCCTTCCTGTGTGTCTGTGTGTGTATGTGTTTAACTGATATAATACACTGTAAGTGATGGTATGCCAGGCCCAGAACTAGCCTCTTAGAAGATCAGCAACTTCCGCCTTGGCCTCTTGAACTCCTGGTCTCCCAGGTGGTAAGACCCATTTTCACATGGGAGAGATATGAAAAGGGCCTGAGACTGCATGGAATGGGAGGACTTAGCTCTCAACAAAGCCTTCTGTTGACAAGGCACCAAGTATGCCAGTGAGGGGGTCACAGACTCTTAGCATAGCGTAGCTGCCAGCTCAGAATCACCAGGAGCCCATTCATCTCATGGAACAGGAGAATTACCCAGCCAAGACTTGTATGAATTCCTGATTCACAAGATCATGAGATATAAGAGTAAATGGTGGTGGTTTCAAGCTACTAAGCTTATGAGAGGTAGGTTATAGAGCAGATAGAAGGTAAGAGCACATTACACATGTCTTGCCTAAAATCACATAGATATATAATGATAGCAATTGGACAGAAACTCATTCTTTAGAGTGCAGTGTTGTGGAATTTTAAGAGTATTTGATTTTTAAATCATTTAATTAAGATGCATTGGAGTTGAGAAGTGTTTTAACAAATGTCCTAGATTCCAACTGTGGCTGTAAAAGTAGCTATTATGTAATAGAATATTTAGAAAGAAAGTGTTAAAAACTATACAGGAGTTATTTTTGGTCTTATAAATTTCTTAATTTACAGTATATAAAGCATCAGCTCAGCATAAATCACTGTACACGTTTAATTGTGAATATTTAAACATCATTAAAGTTTGATAAATTCTTCATTTAAATATTCTACATTCTCTTTGTGCCAGTTCTTATTATCTAGGGTTAGGCTTCCCTTGTGGCTCAGCTGGTAAAGAATCCACCTGAAGTGCAGAAGACCTTGGTTCGATCCCTGGGTTGGGAAGATCCCCTGGAGAAGGGAAAGGCTACCTACTCCGGTATTCTGGCTGGGAGAATTCCATGAATTCTATAGTCCATGGGGTAGCAAAGAGACACGACTGAGCGACTTTCATTCATTCATACCTTCATTAAGGCAGAGGGAAATTGGGGGGCACAAAGGCATCTCTTACCCAGAGGATGCATGTGGATGGTTTAGCTCCAAGTTTCTGCATTCTGAGAACTCTCAGGGCAGTGGATGCTGGAATAGAGACCCTGACACTGGGAAGAGACTCAAAATCTTTTTCTGAGATGTGTCAGTGAAACAAATGTCTTTGGAGCCTTTGGGTCATATCAGGTTATTGATTAATCAGTAAAGATATTTTTATAAATTTAAGCTGTCTGTCTCTTCCTGGCTGTTTTCTTGTAAGTAGCTAAGTCTTGCAGAAATAGTTTTTGAAGTGTAATTTCAAGTGGAATTTAACTGGTTAAATTTTTTTATTGCTGAAAACATCCATTTGTGTTCCTATTACTTCAGAAAAATGTTTAACTCAAACTGCGGATGTGCCTCCATCTTGTGGTGACTGTCTGAAATGTCCAAAATGAAAAAGTTTTAGAGTAAACCTGAGATAAAAAGGCATTCAGGCTTTTGGAACGAATGACAACTTCTTTTTTACATCTTTGATTCTTTTTGCCTTTTTTGTTTGTTTGTTTGTTTTTGTGTACTTGGTGTTAGTCTTACTGTTTATTTGCTTTTATCACAAAAGATCAAAAGTATTTTTTAAAGGGAATGGACAGTTATAAATAAGTCATTTTTTCCCAATATTTTCTTTTGAGCCAGAATAAAAGAAATATCGATCTTAATTAAAATATGAAAACACTGAGTAATGTCATTGGTTTAAAAAGGATAAATTGGTAAGGACCAAGGAAATAATTCATTATTTCAGACAGCTCTATGGCAGTTAACTTGACTTACAAAAAGAACATAGAACATGTACATGTCATCCATCCATTGTCAATATTTGGAAAACTTCTCAACTACCAATTCAAGTAATACTTATTGAGCTCCCAGTGTCTACTACAGGGCTTTCCTGTGGCACAAGAGTTGCAGGTTTTATCCCTGGGTGGGGAAGATCTGGAGTAGGAATGGCAACCCATTCCAGCATTCTTGCCTGGGAAATCCTATGGACAGAGGAGTTTGGTGGGCTACAGTCCAGGGAGTTGCAAAAAGGTGGGGGAGGAGGGGTTGAGCTGGAAACGCCTCAGCAACTAAATAACGTGTTTAATCAGTAGTAGCCTTGGGTTACATCAGAGGGATAAAGATGCTCTTGTGGAACTAATACTCAGTGGAAATAATCATAGTAAATAAGTTTAGTTGCTCAGTTGTGTCTGACTCTGCGACACCATGGACTGTGTTGGTGGCCAGTGTGAGGAACTCCGCCCATTGCAAATGTCATGAGGAAGAAGCTTGGCATCCACAAAGCTGTGATCAAGCCTCAGGAAACCCCCTGTTCCCGAACATCTATGCCCAAAACCAGAGTACTTTACTGGGAGCTCTCCCCTATAACCATTTCTCTTGGAGAAGGAGTTAACTTGCAACTCCAGTTAATGAAAACTCCTGGGCGTGACTAGAGTGTTTCAATTTACAGGACTCCTCTGAAGGTTATCTAGCCTGCCTGTATAGGTTCCTCCGGCCACAACAACCCTCCAACCATGAGAGGCACAAGATGTTTTTGACTTACAAAAGGCAAATTCTTTTGGGAAGTTAGAAATTATTAATGTAGAGGGTTGGTTAGGAATTATATTGGTAAAGGGTTTTCCATTTGTTGTGTCAATAATTGCTGCTAATTCCCTGCCCTGGGTGTGACAAGGGTGTCTCAGGTCAAACCTCTCTGCTGACAGACTAGCTTGTGTGACAACCTCTCAACCATAAACAGCACAGAGTTTGGAGTATTAGCATAGGGCTTTTCTCATTTGATTGCTGCCAGGCCTCCGTATCCTTAGGCACCTGGGAATATATTAATCAATGTATTTGGAATATAGAAAAGGAAATATAGTAGTTTTGATGTTAGCAATATTAGACTTTTTGAGTTCATGAATTTTCTCTTTTGTTATAGATCACTGTACTTTGTTATAAATCACTGTGTGCTTGCTATGTGAAAATGTAACTTTATCACTATCTTAAGACTAAACAGATCTTAAGGGGAATATTGGTGAAAGGATTTTCATTTGTTGGGCTGATATTTGCTGCTAAATCTCCATATTCCCTGCCCTTATAATGAATATAACTAGC
>SJYC01098610.1:0-11205 GCA_006408675.1 Madoqua kirkii
CCTGGCGGCAGTCATTGACTCAATGATGAGAAAAGCCCTATGCTAATACTCCAAACTCTCTGTGCTGTTTATGGTTGAGAGGTTGTCACACAAGCTAGTCTGTCAGCAGAGAGGTTTGACCTGAGACACCCTTGTCACACCCAGGGCAGGGAATTGGCAGTAATTATTGGCATGACAAATGAAAAAACCCTTCACCAATATAATTCCTAATCAACCCACTAATACTATCCTAATAATCTTCTAACTTCTTAAAAGAGTCTGTATTTAGAAAGTTTTAAAGCATCTTGTGTCTCTCACCGTTGGGGGGCTGTTGTGGCTGGACGAACCTATACAGGCAGGCTAGATAACCTTTAGAGTTCGTAAGCTGAAACACTCTAGTCACACCCAGGAGTTTTCATTAACTGGAGCTGCAAGTTAACTCCTTCTCCGAGAGAAATGGTTATGGGGGAGAGCTCCCTGTAAAGTACTCTGCTTTTGAGGGTAGTTGCTCGGGAGTCGGGGTTTCCTGAGCTTGATTACGCCTTTGCATATGCCAAGCTTCCTTCCTCATGACCTTTGCTATGGGAGGAGTTCCTCATGCTGGTCCCCAGCACATGTCCATCAAGTCGGTGATGTCATCCAACCGTCTCATCCTTGGTCATCCCTCCCTTCTCCTGCCTTCAGTCTTTCCCGGCATCAGACTCTTTTCCAGTGGTCAGTTCACATCAGGTGACCGAAGTATTGGAGTTTCAGCTTCAGCATCAGCCTTTCCAATGAATATTCAGGACTGATTTCCTTTAGGATGGACTGGTTGGATCTCCTTGCAGTCCAAGGGACTCTTCAAAAGTCTTCTGTAACACCACAGTTCAAAAGCATCAATTCTTTGGTGCTCAGCTTTTTTTATAGTCCAACTCTCACATCCATACATGACTACTAGAAAAACCATTGCTTTGACTAGATGGACGTTTGTTGGCAAAGTAATGTCTCTGCTTTTTAATATGCTGTCTAGGTTGGTCATAACTTTTCTTCCAAGGAGCAAGCGTCTTTTTTAATTTCATGGCTGCAGTCACCATCAGCAGTGATTTGGGAGCCCCAAAAGATAGTCTGTCACTGTTTCCATTGTTTCCCATCTATTTCCCATGAAGTGATGGGACCAGATGGTATTAGATTTCTGAATGTTGAGTTAAGCTAACTTTTTCACTCTCCTCTTTCACTTTCATCAAGAGGATCTTTAGTTCCTCTTTGTTTTCTGCCATAAGGATGGTGTCATCTGCATATCAGAGGTTATTGATATTTCTCCTGGCAATCTTGATTCCAGCTTGTGCTTCATCCAGCCCAGCGTTTCTCATAATATACTCTGCATATAAGTTAAATAATCAGGATGACAATATACAGCCTACTTTACGTACTCCTGAAGGGTAATAGGTGTTATATGGGGCTAAAAAAAAAAACCACAAACACTGGCACTCATGGTAGACCTCATTAAGAAAGTGAGATTTGAGCAAAGACTTGACGGAGGAGATTTCTAGATGAATCTGGGGAAGAGCTTCAGCCAGAGGGAACAAAAAGGACAAAGGCAGGAGTTGTGTGTTCAAGGAAGCTAGGGTTGCATGAGCAGGGGAAGACTAGTAGGAAAAGCGATCAGAGGTAGTGGAGACTCAGATAACATAGGATCTTAGAGACCTTGATAAGGGCTTTCCCGTTTCTCTTTGTGGTAGACACTAGTGGTCACCAGAGTCTGGGAGTCTGCTACTTACATGGCAAGGGAGCTATGCAGATGTGATTAAGGATATGGACCTTGATAATAGGTAAACATGAAAAGACACTGAACATCACTAATCAAAAGCAAATCAAAACCACAGTGCGATACCACCTCACACCTGTTAGAATGGCTATTATAAAGAAGACAAAAAATGTCAAGCATCGGCAAGGATGTGGATTAAAGAAAATCCTTGTGCATCCTTGGGAGGAGTGTAAATGGATGCAGCCATTGTGGAAAACCGTATGGAGTTCCCCCCAAATTAAAAACTGAACTGCCATGTGATCCAGTAGTCCTACTAATGGTTATTTATTTGAAGACAATAAAAACTAACTTGATATATATGCACATCTACTTATTGAAGCATTATTTATAATAGCCATGATGTGGAAACATGTGTCCATTGACATATGAATGGGTCAAGAAATGATATTTTTCAGCCATGTGGTTCAGCTGGTAAAGAATCTACCGGCAGTGCAGCAGGCCTGGGTTTGATCCCTGGGTTGGGAAGATCCCCTGGAGAAGGGAAAGTCTACCCACTCTGGTATTCTGGCCTGGAGAATTCCATGGGCTGTATAGTCCATGGGGTCGCTAAGAGTTGGACACAACTGAGTGACTTTCAGTTTCTTTTCATGAAAAGTGAAATCTTGCCATTTGTGGCACCATGGATAGAACTTGAGGGCAGTATTCTAAATGAACTAAGTCGGATGGGGAAGACAAATAATGTATAGTCTCACTTACATGTGGAATGTTAAACGAAACAAAACAACGAAGCTCACAGCCTGAGCGAACAGATTGGTGGTTGCCAGAGATGGGGTGTGGGGGGACAAAATGAGTGAAAGGAGTCACAAGATATTGTGTAAGCTTCCAGTTATAAAATGTCATGGAGTGTAATGCACAGCATTGAGTTAATAACACTGTATTGCATATATGAAAGTTGCTGAGAGTAGATCTTAAATGTTACCACAAGAAAAATAATTTTAACCATGTGTAGTGATGGATGTTACCTTGGCTTATTATTGTTATCCTTTTCTATTACATACAGATATCAAGTCAGTGTTATACACGTGAAACTAATAAAACATTATATGTCAATCTTACTCCAATTAAAAAAATTATGTAATTAAAGTATAAGTGATTTACAATGTGTTTACAATGTGTTAGTTCCAGGTGTACAACAAAGTGATTCAGATATATATATAGAGATACTGATATATTTTCAGATTCTTGTAGCTTATTACAAAATATTGAATATAGTTCCCTGTGCCCGACAGTAGGTCCTTGTTGGTTATCTGTTTTGTATGTATAGTATTGTGTCTGTGTGTTAGTCGTTCAGTTGGTTCGACTCAGTGCAACCCTATGGATTATAGCCTGCCAGGCTCCTCTGTCCATGAAATTCTCCAGGCAAGGATACTAGAGTGAGTTGCCATTCCCTTCGTCAGGGGATCCCAGACTCCTAATATATCCCTCCCTCCCCTTTTCCCCTTTAATCATCAGTTCAGTTGCTCAGTCATGTTCGACTCCTTGTGACCCTATGGAATGCAGTATGCTAGGCTTCCCTGTTGATCACCAACTCCCAGAGCCTGCTCAAACATATTCATCAAGTTGGTGATGCCATCCAACCATCTCATCCCCTTTAATCAATTAAAAAAAAAAAAAAAGCAAGCAAGCAAACAAAAAGGTATGGAACTTGAGTTGGGAAGAGTATATTGGTTACTCAGGTGGACCCAATTTAATCAATCAGTCCTTAGACTGCTGAGAGGATCCCCTCCTCCTCCAAGTCAGAAATAGAGCTTCTGAGAAGAGCTGTCAGCTGACAGCAAGCAATTGGAGACAGTCCTACAACTGCTGAATTCTGGAATCAGCCAGAATGGGTAAGAAAACATTCTCTCCTGAAACCTTGGAAAAGGAACAGATCTCTGCTAACTTCTGGATTTTGGCCTTCTAAGACTCAGACTCATTTGAGCTCTCTGGACTTCTGACCTGTTGGATCTGTGAGTTAATAAATTTGTACTGTTTTAAGCTGCTAAATATGTGATAATTTGATTTGGCAGTAACAGAAAACATGACAGCAATTGGATCCTTTCTAGCAGAGGAGTATTATGATAGGACTTGAGTCCTTTTTACTAATCATGCAAATTTCTGTGCTCTTGACACAATACAAGGGGTTTTTTACAGTTAATCTCTCACTAAAGTTAATCACCTTCTGACTTTGGTAGTTGAAAGCTGAGTAATTTATATCCTTAACAGCAGATACTGTTTTGACAGTTTGAAAAGCCTTTTTACATTTTCTTAATTTCAGCTTTAATATATATTTCTTTTCCAAGAAGTCCAGATTAATATGATCTGGAACATTTAAATAAAGTTACTTCATTCTCTTTGGGAAAAATGTAGCAGAGTCAATTGTCTCTGAAGCCAGTTTTACAACTTCCTTTTTAGCCCGTTTTTTACATTTTTTTCTTCCCATAAAGTAAGTCCTTAATAAAGCTATAAAAAGCTATTAAGATTGTCTTTAAACTGCTGTCTCAATATTTAAAATTTGGTTGTATTTTCCATAGCATTCCGCTTTGGCTGTCTCAAGCAGAAGCAGCATATGCGTTTTTTGAGTCAATTCTCAGTAAATAACTTCTAAGTTTGTATAGAATAACAACTTACTAAAACCTAGTTCATTTGAGGCACCACATTTCAGCTTGGAACCACAGAGCTTCTTCATCAGCTATGGGTAAGAAAATGTAGTTCTAAGGAAAACCTCTACGCCAACATGCAAAAAGGCCCAAAATGGGACTCAGCAGTTACTCAGAGAATGTTCTTACAAAGAGATTTCCTCAAAATCATCTGTGTTCAGTATATTAATAGTATGCATATTGATGGAAGCTAGTCCTCTGTTGTGCTTTTGTGCCTCAAAATAACAATAACTGCACTAGGAGGACACTAGCTTTAATAAAATCATTTTGAAGTGGTAGAACGATAATGAGTAAACATTCTTAGGGACAAACCCATCTCTCTGGAGAAGAAAGAATTAAATCTCTTTTCTTTGTGGTAAAGTGCTGGGCACAGTGGAAATTATTGCTTTCACAGCTTTATAAAGTAAAAAAATATGAAGTTACTTTATTAAGTTTCATTTATGCATTGTAAATTGAACCAAACATTAGGCAATTGGTTTTCTTAAGAGTCAATAAAGTCTGGTCACACTGAATCTTTAGCATAATACAATTTCTCCTGGCAGCAAGTTTCTGTTCCTACTGAAACCCTAACTCCAATGTAACATTGTCAGATTTAAGTTAAAACATTTGAAATATTAATGATCAGTATTATGATTCATTTAGGAAAGAGAAATTAGTACTTTGCATTACTGAAAACCAAGGAGATTGAGGGCTTTAATGTAAAATTTAATGTAAACTTATTCATAATGAGTTAAGAAGCTGCATTCTGAGATTTGGGGAGACCCAAACTCTAGTCAGACCTAGAACATTCCACTTCTGCAAATTAAGACTTCATTATTAAGTTGCCCTTCTAATTCAGTCCTAAGAACACTATGATCAATTACCTAAACCAAAGGTATAGATTCATTTCAAGTTATTCTGATTAATGCTTTGACTTTACGACCCTGTATGGCAACCACATCAACCTGTTTTTGACAATTAAGTATTGCGACTTGGTCACTGTCACTCTGCCACTGTCCCTGCTGAACTCAAGGAGCCCCGTTCAGTGGCAGCAGTTCCTCTGTCTTTTCTGGCCTGCAGAGAACAGCCAGTTCGGAGCTTTGAAGATGCTGGGGTACCCCCCATGAATGTATTACATGGTCTTGGGGAAAGGAGTGTCCTTTGGACTCTTCAGGAGATACAGAGTTGGGGGTAGGGGGTAGGTGAGCAAGTCTACATGATGAATTCTTTCTAGCATCCAGTCTGTCTAAGCCTTTGGTACCTTCCTCTTCCAGATTTTCCAGAGTATTACCTGGGGGCCCTTTGGGGTTGCTGAGAGCCTTGTTTAGTATCTATGAACTCAAAAGACTTTTTTCATAATAATAGGATATTATTTTGCCTTTTCCATTCTTATGTGAGTACTCTAGAGTTTTCCAGAGGCTAAATAATATGTGATGATAATATCTCTATGATGGCTAATGGAATATGTGGTTGTGTGTTCTTGTGTTCTAAATTTGGTAACAGGGGAGTTCTCAGTGTTTTCTGAGTGTGAAGAGGTGCTGAGACTAAAAAGTGTGAGAACCAGCGCACTATAATCTCTCCAGGAAGTTCTCATTTCAGCTTTATTTAGAGTGAGCTACCTTTGATTTAATAGATTTTTCTCAGTTGTATTATTAATTGTACTGATTTCTGCCCTAATATTTAGCTTTCTATCCATTTTCTTTAGTTTGTTTTTTTTTCCCCTGGTTTCTTAATGTAGACCCTAAGTTATTGGTTTCAGACATTTCTTCTTTTCTAATTTAGGCACTTGTTGCCATACATTTTTCTTTAAGTATTGCTTTAATGGTATTCTATGCATTTAAAAATGTTGGATTTTAATTTTCATGTAGTTCAAAACATTTAAAAATTTCTCTCAAGATTTCTTCTTTGACTTATTTATTTAGAACTGTGTTGTTTATTTACCATATATTTGAGGATTTTCCAAACTCCTTCCTATTGATTTCTAGATAGTTCTGTTACGATTTGAAAATGTAATTTTATGATTTCTGTTCTTAAGATTAGATCTTATTTTTTTATGGCCTTGAAGATCTGTCTTGTATGTTTCATATACACTGGAAATAATTGGGAATAGGCCATATATTAGAACGTTTCAGAATAATACAAAAAAAAAATGACGTATGCAGTGGTAGATAACAAAAGAGCCCAATTATTTACCTTATATCCCCTTTGGAATGTGACTTTGCAGTTTCTTGCATCACAGAGTGAGGTCCATTCCTCCACTCTTTGAATCTGGGATGGTTTAGTGAGCTGCTTTGACCAATGGAGTCAATGGAAATGATAGTGTAAAAGTCCTAAGTCTAGGCCAACCCTTGCACTCTTCTTTCTCTCTCTTGCAGTAATCCTGGCATCACCATAAAAGCAAGCCTAGGTTAGCCTAGTGGAGCATGAGAGAATAGGTGGAACAAAGTTGAGACCTCCCAGGTATTTTGAATCCACTCAAGTTTGGCCCAGATCAGCACAGCTGCCTGGCTAACCCTAGCTGATGACAGAGATCTGAGTGAGGCGGGCTAAGACCTGACTGCCCAGCTGACTGACAGGAGAAGCAGGAATGGTTGTTATTTAAGATTCTAAGTTTGGGGAATAGTTTATTAAAATGCATGTGATAATTGATAATCGACACATGGCCCAGGTCTAAACATGGAAACAGGTAAAAAAAGAGTTACAGACTCAGATAATTAAATTCAAAGTACAGTATTACAACTTTTGTGGTGACAGAAGTTCATAGTTCTTCACAAAGGCACATCTCTCCCTCATTCTACCTTTGATTACCTGCATCCATTAAAATAATCTTATTCAGTAATTCTTTTACACAGAGACAAATGAAAGACTGTTTAGTCTAATGATTCGGTGTGCGCACTCCGGGGATAGAGCCTTCCACCCACCCAAGATCTATATGATCTTGAGAGATGATACTAATGCCTACCGCATGGAGCTGTTGAAAGGGTGAAATGAATGAATGTTTATCAAGTGCTTAGAAGAGTGCACGGCAAGTAGTAATACAGCAGACCTTTGAACAAGAAGGACTTATACTGTGTTGGTCCACTTACACTCAAATTTCCTTCCACTAAATGCATGCTAGAGCAGGATGCCATCTGAGGTTGGCTAAGTTTGTGGTTGCGGAACTGTGGATACTGAGGTTTCACTGAGTAGTTATACATCATCTACTGCGTGGAGCGTTGGTGCCCGTAATCCTGAGGGTCAACTGTATTATAAAAGTAAATGTTAAGCAAGTTATTCTTAGTTTCATTAAATGCAGACATCCTATTACTGGGAAATTACAAAGCTTATGCACTTAAATTACTTCATAAAGAAGTCAGTCTTCAAGAGTAATTTTATTAGTAAGTTTGATGTATCTACTATGCTTGAAATATTTTATTCTATTCCCAGTCACAGCACTCAAAATGCTACTGAGACTTCCTTGCTGGTAGACAGTGCGGAGCAGGAAGTAGAAAAGTAATAGCACTTATAGGTCAGTTCACAGAGCAAATGTACATTCTGTTAAATGTTCTAAAGAAGTCTTTCTGGAGTGATTTTAGAATATAAAAGTTTGAGGTTAGCAATTCTGCGACTACGAAAAAAAAAAAAAAGCCCCTGAACTCCTTGCAGCTTTAAAAACATTCTTAAAATTTTAGCTTTGGGTTTTTTTGCTGGGCATAATGCTAATTATATTACTATTCAACTGTAAGGCTCTTTTCTTCCTGCTAAAAATAGAGATTTGAGGCTCCTAAAATAGTTATTTACATTTTATATTAAGCTTGATAGATGCTGCTTTAATTTTTTTATTTTTTAAAACCACAGTTTAGTGTTAAAGAGATTTTTCTAAAGTGTGAAAATATATATTTTATAGGGATTACACTGTCAGAGGTCAGAAGGAAATATAGTATAACTATGTTCTGTAGGTATATGTCTATACTTGTACTTTGGTTCTTTCCAAAATGCATTTGAAGTACCTAAAAATATACTATTACAGGATGAAAATTATTTAGAGGGAACACCAACTGAAGAACATAAAAGGGAATTGTTTTTTCCTTTCGTGTATTTCTTTCTTTGCTTTTCTGTTTAAGAATATTTTTGCATGGAGTAGAAAATGAGATGTTATAGAAAAGTTGATGTCACCAAATTTATAATAAGGAGACTATATATTCTAAGAAGTTGCTGACCCATTTGGAGGTTGAAGCAAAGCAGAATTTTCAGGACTATAGATATGATATAATGTCATATCATATATTAATATTTATCTAATATACAGTTAATTCTAATTCATTGATTACTTTTTGGGATAAAATAGAATTAGAGCAAAAGACTTGAGGAATTCTGTGGTCTCCTTGATGTAGATTGTATAGCACTCATCTGTACAGTGTACATATTTCTAGTTATAGCACTGAGTTATGTTTTCCAAATGTAAAATCTCCTTAGGGCAATGCTGGACAGAAACTAATTACTCCATATGCTGAGAAACTGAAGCAAAAAAAGGGTATTTATTTAATTAGACTTGAGTCACAAAAAGCTTTTAATTTTTATCTTTCAATAAAGACTGTATAAATGATTTCACAGTAAATATTTTAGAAAATTTTAAAATGAATGTTTAAATGGTCTCATGCCTAAGAATTCAAAAGCAAATAAATTTGTAGGAAGGAAGACTGTTGGAATGGTTGTTTCCTAATCTGTTTAATGCAATTAGTTCTTGAAGAGGTGAAAGTCCATCTAGGAAGGATTTTGAAATTCTAGACAGAAAGCACTTGAAGTTGAAGGAAAAAAGCACAGGAAAACATATGCAAGTAGACTCTGGAGATCGTTATAACAGCTACCACGTAGTTTCACAGTATACCACAGAGTATCACAGATTTAGGAACTTCTGGTCTGGCTCCTGATTTGTAAAGATGGAAGTAGTAGTATAGACTGATGAGGTACAGAGCGCTCAGAGCATCTGAAATAGTCTGGAAGACACAGCCTAAGAGGGGGGACAGAAACTTTATAACCAATTGGGATGTCTGATTAATAAATGTTAACTTGGAAGGTTGAGAAGAATTTTGTTGGGCGGTATTCTTGGGGACTGATCTCTTAAGAAAAGCAGGCATCATGGAATACAAATCCATTATCCTAAGAGGTTGGTAAGAAGGATCAGAATTTGAAAATATACAGACACTGTGAAGAAAGTTTAATACTAGCCATGTATGTGGTGCTTTAGGAGGAGAGAGAAATGTTAAGAAGAATTTTAGGCAACCTGCTATGTGATGTGTTATATAAAACTTATCCGGTGAGTGCCCCTTTCAGCAAAATCATGGGAAATACATAATTTCTCAAGGCTCATGCAATACTTGTTTCTTTGTTGTTGTTGTTTGTTTGTTTCTTGGTTGATAAGCATGGCTTCATGGAAGCCCCATTATACTTTACGTGTCTATAATCTTTTACCTAGGGTTATCCAGAATATTTCCTTTTAAAGGAAGTGTTCTTCCCTCTAAAAACTCAACATGCACATCAAAAATTCTCTAGGAATTGAAAAAGTTTTATCCAAAATTTGGAGATAAGAATACAACATAAATTCATTTAAAAAAAAAAGAGAATAGATCATTGTCACTTATAGATACCTACTGCATAACACTCAGCCCCGTTTTTATGGGCATATTTTTGTTACTGAAATAAAACACACTTTATACAAACCAAATTCTTCTTGTAGTTTTCTAGGTAACTGATATCATAAGCTTCTCTATTTTAAAAAAGTGGGCACTATTTCATCACCCTGTATTTACCAGTGTAATGAAATATGTTCAATAATGTTCTCATTCATATCCTTCACCATCCACAGTTGTAGATTGAGTAGTATTGGAGAAAAAGTTCCTGGGGTCTAATAGAGAGGCATATTGTAGACTATTAGTCATGGTATATGATAAAGCTCTCAGAAGCCAACTGAAATATAATAAGTGGCAAGCAAAATCTTCATCATTATTTGGTAATTACAGTAAGAAGCATCTTTCTTATTTAATTTTCAAGGCCACCTAAAATCACGCCAAAGTAAGCATCAGTGGTAGTTATTGCCCTGAAAATCCAGTACAGCCCTACAGCTCCCTTTCTGTAACATGTTTTATCATGCCTCCCTTATAGGGGTTTGGCTTCCCTGGTGGCTCAGACAATAAAGAACCTGCCTATAATGCAGGAGACATGGGTTCAATCCCTGGGTCAGGAAGATATCCTGGAGAAGGAAATGGCAACCCACTCCAGTATTCTTGCCTGGAGAATTCTATGGACAGAGGAACCTGGGCGGGCACAGTTCAGGGGGTCACAAAGAATCGGACATGACTGAGTGACTAACACTTTACTTTTACTTTACAAAATAAACATAATGCTCTAATTGTAAAAGGGGGATAGAAACCAACAAAAAAAATATATTAATATACAATGCACACATATTTCAGTATGTAAATCCAAGAGCACAAACACACTGGAAGACATGATGACGCCATGAGGGGCTTGCACATACCCAGAGAAGCGTGCTGAGTGCTGTAGCTACGGAGGCAGATTGTATTGTACTGATAAACTGAACAAGCATGCCTGACGATAGTATAATTTTCCAAAATGATAAGCAATTCTTGGTTAAGTGTCAGATAAAAATACTACATGTTTTGCTTGATTTTCTAGTGCCTTCTGTGTGATCTTTGATAAAAGAATGCAAAAAATACTTTATATTTACATATAAAAATGGAATTAGTTTTTAGGCCCAAGTAATTATAAACAGGTTTTTACCTACAAAAATCTTTTTTTTTTTTT
>SJYC01098611.1:0-61241 GCA_006408675.1 Madoqua kirkii
CAGTCTCTGGTAATCTTCAGATTAAAAGTAGTTGGGGGTCTTACGGTACTTCCGTATCAGGTACGAATACTGTGTATGTTAAGGGTAGTACGGGAACTCTTTCTTATTCGGCAACGGATAATAACGGAGCTTCAGTTAGTTATTCTATTACCATTAAAGCGGTTAAGCCGACTGTAAGTTTGTTAACGCCTGTTGAGGAGACTGGTAGTTGTGACGGAAAGTCTGTACACTTGGATGCAGTAGTAGGTGGTATTGATACTTATCAATATTCTTGGAATGGTGGAAGTTATACTGATATTGCAGGTGGTAAACAAATTTCTCATGATTTTTCTGAATCAGGTACGGCTACAATAGTTGTACGTAGCAAGAGCAATAATACATGTACTGATTCAAAATCTGTTTCTCTTTCTGTATTAGATTTGAATAATGAAAATATAAAAGGTACGGATATGATGATAACGACTTGTGAAAATGAAGTTACGTTGTCAAAACCGGCTTTGCCTTCTGGCGTTACAGGTCAATGGTCCGCATCCCCCTCTGCTACTATTGCAGAACCGGGTAATCCTATAACAACCGTTTCTAATTTACAAAGTGGTAAAACGACGACTTTTACATGGACGGTTAGTAGTGGAAAATGTAAGGCAAGTTCTACTTATAAAGTTACAAATAATTCTACCGTAGACGCAAAAGATATTCCAGATCGTGTTTTATGTAATAGCAATCAAAAAACGATAACAGCAGACGCTACGAGCGGTGCAACATTTTCAGGAACAGGCATTAATAATAGCGGACAAATAACAGTTAGCAGCCTTTCTGAAGGTGCTAATCCGTTTACTGCAACTTATAAAGGGACAGGTAGTTGCCCTGATGTTTCAAAAACGTTTACCGTTTATAAATATACTAATCCTACTGCAACTGCCGACCCGTCAGGGACTTTTTGCAGCGAAAACGGTCAAGTTAGTTTGAGCCTTGATAAGAATCCTGTTTATCCCTCTGATGCTACTTACGGTTGGCAAAGTGCAAGCAATGTTTCTTTTGTTGATGCACAGAGTCCTAATACAATTGCAACTATTACTGGCAGCAACCAAGCCTCTGTTTATTGGTCTGCTAAAATCGGTTCTTGTCAGTTGAAAAGTAATGAAATAACTCTTAAAAATGAAAAACCTACGATTACATTAACATCTAACCAAGCAAATAATTGCGACGGGAAGGCTACTATAACTGCATCTATTACCGGTTCTACTGACAATCCTACTTGGAGCGGAGACGGTACTTCTGGAAAATCGGGAACGTCAATTACATTGAGAGATCTTTCGCAAGGTTCGCATACGATAACGGCTACCGTAGGCAAAGATGGTTGTAAAGCAACGGAGTCCATTATTATTAACAATAATGGTTTTACCGTTCCTACTCATGATGAAGTAAATAATTGTCATTCGGAAGTAAGTCTTTCTGCTTATTTACCTTCCGGAGCAACGGGCGAATGGATGGTAACAGGTCCCGGTGTTCCTGATGATAAAAACAATCCTATTGTTACGATAAAGAATATTCAAACGGGTCGTTCTAATTATAAATGGAAAATAACACAAGGTTCTTGTGTTGCTTATGAGGAATTTCCTTACGTTCATAATGTTGCAACTTTGAGTCTTGGTGAAGACAAAGTGGTTTGTGGTAATTCGATTACTATTACTCCTTTGGTTCAGGGAGGTTCTAATGCTACAAGTTTTAAAAACATTACGTGGAGTTATTTAAGTACAGAATCAGATGCCAACGGACGTTTTGATTTCAATGAAGGTGTTACTTCTATGAGCGGAAAAACTTTTCAATTGAATGATGGTGCGAATAGCATTACGCTTTCTGCTCAAATAAATGATTGCGTTTTAACTGACGATATTGTAATCACTAAATTGGTTGCAACTGCAAAAGCAGATGCTGCATATGTTTGTGGTTCAGATAAAAATAATTCGATAAATCTTACTGCTAATTCACTTAGTAATTATCCAGAAGGAACATCCGGTACTTGGACTGCAAATGGCACTGCTACAATTACAGATTCTAACAATCCTAATACGACTGCTATAATTCAAGGTACAGGTTCAGTTTCTTTTACATGGACGGTAACAGGTCCGGATAATGCTTGTACAGTATCGCTACTACCGATCAAATTGAAAAACTTGAACTTACTCCTAAGGCGAATGAGGTTTGTACTAATGATGGTACGGCAACTCTTCAAGTTGATGGTTCGTCGTTACCTAATGGTATTACTTATGAGAGTGTTTGGTCTAAAACTGACGGTGGTCCTGCTACTATTGCAAATCCTGATAAAACTTCAACTTCTGTTTCCGGTCTTAAAGAGGGAGTTAATAAATTTAAATATACCATTACTCCCAAAACGAGAGAAGGCAAACTTATGGAAAATTGCAAACAAGAGACAACAACCCAAGTCGTTTACGTAACGGCAACGGCAAAAGCATCAACATCGGCCGTTTGTAATGAAAGTGAGGAAGTTCAGTTAACTGGTAACGACCCCGCTCCGGGTACTGGTAAGTGGGTTGACCAAACAGCAGGCAATGGAAGTATTGATGTTGCTGACAGAAGTTCTTACATAACTACTGCACATCTCAATTCTACTTCAACAGCCAAGAATACAATTATATGGCGTGTTGAATATGAAACTGAGGGCGGGTTATTGTGTTATTCAGAAGCACCAGTAACTATCGAAAACTGGTCAGTGGATGCTGGTGCAGGTGATGATGCAGAAATTTGTGTTAATCCAAAGTATACTGATGACCCGAAAAAAAATACTTACACATTAAAAGCAACAGACTTACCTTCAACTACACCTGCTACTGTTGGTTATTGGACACACCATGGTTCTGCAAAACTTGTTGGTAACGTTAGTTCTGTATCGCTTGTTGTTGAAGACTTGCAACCCGGCGGAAACACTTTTACTTGGAATGTGTACAGAACAAATGCTGACCGTTCGAAAATTTGTTATGCTCATGATGACGTAATCATCTACAACTCAAAAGTTGATTCTGCAAAAGCCGGTGAAGACATTTTTATTTGCGAAGAAACTTTTAATGGGGAAAATCCGATAAACCATCTTGATGGTAATCATCCTAATAATGGTATTGGACATTGGGAATTAGTAACAGGTGAAGCACGTTTTGTATCAGATAAGAATGTTAATTCTACTGTTTACTCTTGGGAAAAGAAAGGTGTTATTGTTGATGCAGATACATACGTTGTTCGTGCTACGCTTTCTGTTGATGAAAATAAAAAGGAAACGGTAAATTATACTGCTTACTTGATTAGCAAAAATCCGTCGTTGGTTTCACGTCAGAAAAATGTAAAAGTAACTTCTTATGTAGGTCCGTCATGGCCCACTGATGGAAAAACTGGTGTCAAAACTGATTTTACTACTGAGTCTGGTGTTGATGGTTCTTTAACAACAGAAGAAATTGTTAAAGTGCTTGATAAAAAAGTTGTAACGCAAGGTGCGGCTGCAAGTAGTTCTACAGATTTGAACCCGACAACAAGGCGTACTGTTTACACTACTATTCTTGATGACGGTACAGGCGTTTGGTACGAACTTAAACAAGAGGTTACCTCATACGGAGTGTTAGGAGCAGGCGGTGTTTTGCAATGGATTGATTCTAAACGCTCTGAAACTCGTACTTATATAGTCATTACAGCGAACTTGAAACTTCCGATGAAGAAGTTTGGATTGATAATCGCGAATTGCGCGAAAAAGTTATTCAAGCAGCAGGTACTGCATATACTAAATCAGGCGATAGTTACACTGGGGCTGACGGATGGACATTGTTGGAGGGCTATCCTCAACAAACTGCTTTTAAAGTTACCGATGAGAGAACTGGCATTGCTGATTTGAGAAAAGGTCTCAATGTATTCAAATGGGAAATAACAAACGGCGTTTTAAAAGAAGACTATTGTAAATCTGAGGATTTAGTAAATGTATATTATACTCCTGTTGAAGTTGATGCCGGAGATATTCAAAGTTTGTGTAGTGACGTTACTACTCTGCAACCTGATGTTGATATTACCGCATACAAAAATATGACAGGAGCAGAGGCAGAGTGGAGTTTGAAGTGGACTTCAGAAACTGGTGTCAATATATCGGATCCTACTGCTAAACAGCCTACTGTTAGTAATTTGAAATGCGGTAAAAATGAATTGACATTAACTGCTACTGTTACTATTAAGCAAGACGGCGAAGTAAAACAGACTTGTTCTAATAAAGATATAGTTACTATTTGGAATGATGAAGTCGGTGAAGTTGATGCAGGAGAAGATGTTGTAACTTGCGGAGTATTAAACGAAGAAGGACCTAATAAGAAACGAGGATATTATACGGGTAACTTTGCTTATTTGAGCGCAAGTTCAAAATCTACTTGCCGAAATGCTAATGAATTAACGGGTAAATGGACAACCATTCAGGGATCAGGTGTATGCGAGCAGCCAGAAAGTGCTGTTACTTCCGTAACAAATTTGCAGCGCAACGCTACTCAAAAAATGACTGACTATTTGGCTGAGCAACAATTTGGTTCTTCTAATCAGTTCCAATGGACTATGACTTATGTCAATCCCGAAACTAAGCATAAGTGTATATCCTCTGATGTCGTTGAGATATTTTGGATAGCACCTAATGATGCAGATGCTGGTGATGATATAACTGTATGCTCTAACACATCGACCTTTATGCAAGGGACGAAGGGTCGGGTGCACAAATGAGTTGGTGGTCCTCGTCTGCGGCTAACTCCGAAAACGATAATAATGGTTACACCAATCCTTATTGGGGAACTGATACTCCAGGGTCTGTCGTGAAAGAGGAATCTTATGAGAAAAAGCCAGTAGCGAGTCTTGGTGATGATGCACCAGGTTATAATACGGTAGGTACTATTGCGTATGCAACCAAAAATGTTTATCTTGAAAAAAAGACATTTAGTACTGCTAAAACTTCTGACGAAATTCCTTTGACCGACGAAACTGTTACTTATTGGATTAAGACAACCAAAATTTTGTATTACACACAAGACGATAAAGTTGTTTCTGCAAAATTTGATAGGCAATATTTTAGCGGTGATTGTGAAAGAACAAAAAGTGTTGATAAGGATGGTAATGAAGTTTTAGGTTCTTTGCCTTCTTCCTGTACGGAAATTCCCAAAACAACAGCAGAACAATATTTGCAAGTAAGACTATACGAAACTGCCAACGAGAATTTTAATGCTCAGGTTGATGGAACGCAAACATCTAATGATATTAGTGGGGCAAATACTACTACCAATACTTATACTTGGAATAAGTATAACCAAATGGTTTGGAAACATCGCGATGGAACTACTCAAGTTGTAGGTTGTCTTGCTTGGGATAAAATTACAATTAATATTCTTGACTTGCAACTTAATACAACTAATGGCGGTTCTGAAAAGGTAATTTGTGGTGATAAGTATTGTTTACATGGTACAACTTTACCATTGGGAGATGCCGGAGTACAAGCGAAAGTAAGTTATAAGTGGACACAACTTTCGGGTTATTCACGTTTTGTATCTTCTGAGGGTGCAACAGATTATGATTCAGAGGCAGCAACAACTAAACTTAGCCCATGTCTTGTGGACATTGCCTTCGGCTCTAATATTTATCGTCTTAAAACTACATTAACTAATATATATAAGAATGGTAAACTTCAACCTATTGCAAGTTGTGAATATCAAGAGGATGTAACAGTAACAAATGCCCAACCTACGAAAGTTGACCTCGGTGATGATATGGAAATTTGTGAAGACCATTTAAATATTGCTGCTACTATTCCTGACCGTGCAACTGATGTAAGATGGGAATGTACTGATGGAATGCTGAAATAACGCAGCCAAATATTGACAATAAGCAGACTGATGCATTTTTCTATAACATAGGAACGGGTGCTAACAATTTTAGATACATTGTTAGTTATACATATCGTTCTCCCAAGAACGGTGAGATTGAAACTGCTACTTGTGAATCTTCCGATAATATTACTATTTTTAATCATGCTGTTACTGCTAATGCTGGTAGTGATATATTTGATTGTAAAGAAGAAGTTCAACTTTATGCAGAAAAGCCTGTTTCAACTGATAGTTATCCTGCTGATGGTTGGTGGACTTATGTTGTAAATGATAATGAGTTGGCTTTTTATGGTTCTGATAATACGCCTACCCATTTTGAAATTCACGAAGGTGCTGTAACAGCAAAAAAAATCGGTCGTAATTCTAAAAAATCATTTACTTGGCATGTTAAATGGGGGCGTTGTACTGACGAAAGTACTATAAGAGTGTTCAATAATATGCCGTTTTGGGGTGATGATAATCTTCCTTTGGACGTTCATGCACAGGCAACAAATGTGTGTGAACCTGAGGGTGATTTAGTTGTAGGTTCAAAATTAGTTCACCCAAGGGCAGGTGGTCCTGCAGAAGGAGGTGATTATGGTTGGTGGGAATATTCTGGTCCTTCTACTGATTTACATTGGGGTAATGAAAAAGGTACTTATTCAAAACCTGTTTACAATACTATTACCGAACAAGTGGTGAAAAAATATTCTTACACTGCTGCTGATGGTAAGACAAAAACAACATCTTATGATACTTATTTGCAAGATGGCGTTGAAGGATATATAGAGAATGGCTATTTCAATTATTATACCACTGTTGACGGCACTGTACAGAAAGTAGTTAAAGTGTTGAAGAGAGATGAAAATGATGTGAAGAAAATACTTGCAACTCTTGTTTACGAGACCAAAACCGTTAACAAGCGTATTGAACCTTACGAAGTTGTTTCATACGAGGGGTATCGTACTCCTGTATATGATGTACCCGACGAAACTGCTGTAAATCAGCGTTCTAATGTTCATGTTTCTAATTTGGGACGAGGTAAAAATGATTTTACCTTTACTTATCGTCGTCGTAATGTAGACTGGGAGGCAGATACTACCGCTTTCCCAAACGAATCCGTACCTTATTGCGAGATTTCCAAAACTATTTCCATTTGGAACAATACCATTAAAGCGAATGCTGGTAATGATAAAATTGAATGTGATAATGAATTAGGTAAAAATGGTCAGCAACATAAATTACAAGCACTTAGTCCTGATGGCTTTAAATCTGCTATGACAATGTGGAAGGATAACAATAATGCGAAAAATGGAAATGGTGGTCGGAGTGTTTTGTATGCTTTGAAGAATATGATGAAAAACTCTTCTGAATGGACAGGACGGTGGACTCAGATTAGTGGTCCAATACTTGATTTTGAAAATTATGATCCAGAAGGTAATAAAAATTTAAAATGGATGCAATATGAATTGGCTGATAACGGTTTGGAAAAATTAGACGAAAATGGTAATTACATAATACTTGATGATGTTAATAATGTTGGCGACTTTGGCGCAAGTGAGGAGGTTGTTATACAAACTACTCAGCGTGGAGAATTCAAATTTAAATTTCAAGTTTGGTGTTGGAATGGTCAAACAAAAGAAGACACTGAAAAATATGGATATTGTACCGATAGTGATACGATGACATTTATCATTAATCGTCCTGGTCCTGCTAATGATAGATTGTATGGCGAGGATAATTATAGTGATGGTAATTTTGAAAATGTGCGTTTTGCTATTTGCCGTGATTACACTCGTCTGAAAGTGGAGGGGGCAAATAATAATGGTGATAAATATACTATTTCTTCTAACCATGATGATGTTGTTAAATATAAAACTTCTTCTGGTGCTGATATTGATGGTGATGTAAGTGATGAAATTGCCAAAAGTGGTATTATTAGAGTAACCGGATTGCCGAGGGATCGCACAGAATTTAATTTAGTAATCAAAAATGGTTGGGGAACAAATTTTGGTACTGGTGAGTACGTAAATTCACTTGGTAATCCTGACCCTAATGGTATGTATAGGGTCTGTCAGTCAACTGATACTCTTAATGTTTTTAATGCTACTGTTGATGCAAATGCTGATATTCGGTTAACGGAAAATCCTGATACACACCGAAAGGAATATAAATCTTGTAACGATTATTATGAATTGCATGCAAATGATCCGCAAGAGCAAGGCACAGAATTGGCAACTCGTGGTTTTTGGACTATTGGTCTTGCTAATTCTCCTGAAAAGATGCTTAATGTGAAAATTGCGGGCAAGGAAATTGCAGCAGAGGAAAATGCTACAAGAAATTATCATGATGGTAGTGGACGCCTTAACGGAATGGATTTAAGAAATAAAGCTAATTGGGGATGGGGTTGGCCTGAGGATACCCGCAATTGGGTTGACGAATTTGGGGTAGAACCTCTGCACATCAAGTGGCAAGAGCTTATAAAACTACTGAATGGGTGAAAATTTATTATGCGTTGGATGATGGTGCTCCTGGAAATCCTTATACAAGTCCTACTGGTGATATTGAAACGGATTATGCAAATGCTGCTGCATTAGAGCGTTCTTCGTTGTATAATGCTATGCTTACAGGTATTCCTGAATCTGATGATGAAAACGTCCCTGTTATTTTGACGTGGCATGTACATAAAAATTTGAACTTTTGGAATAGAAACCCGAAGGATGTACCAAATGCTCAAAATAATGGACGTTGGCAAAATTTCTGTGCTGCTGTTGATACCATTTATATTTACAACAATTCATTTGATATTGCCGATATGGACAATTTTATGGTTTGCGATTCTACTACTTTGTTGGAGGGTGAAGAAATCGGTAATAAAAATGATACTTATCGCGGCGAATGGACGAACCTTGACAGCAAAGCCCATTTTGACGAATCGCAAGCACCGTTGTATAGTTCTACTAACAACATCGCTAAGGTGGATGACTTGAATATGGGTATCAACAATTTCAAGTGGACGGTATTTAGAAATAATTGTCAGGCAGAATCTACGGTTGCCGTTTATTATAACAAAGTTGAGGCTCATGCTGGACCTGATATTTATATTTGCGGCAACGATAATGATTATACGCAGTTGAAAGCCGATAATCCGTCAAAATACGGTGTCGGTATGTGGTCGTTGGAGCGTCCCGGCGATGCGCCTGAATCAGGATTTTTGAAAAAACCTGTCGGAGGTCCTGGTGATAGAAAACTCAAAGGCGAAAAAGACGACCAAGTTCACAATGCTTATTTCTACAAGGCACCTCAGGGTGAAACCGAACTTAAATGGACGGTAGATAATTTAATCGGTGAATTGAAAAATGTTGCCGTTACTGACAAGAAAACAGGTGTTACCCGCAATAGGGATTTATACGAATATGAAAACGTATATTATAAGAATCAGGAAAGTTGTCCTCACGACGACTATATGAAAGTCATCAATAACGAACCTGATGACCCTGTAATCGACAAGTATGATGAACGTATAGAAGGTGATGCATCTACTCCTATTTATAGGGACAAGGACGGAAAACAACGTTATGAATATTATGTCTATACCTGTCAAAATCCTGCTTGGAATGCTTCAAGTTCTGACGAACTTAAATATTCGTCAAGGGGCGGTTCTAACGGTGATTATCTTTTGCAGGCTACAAATCCTGAACACGGTGTGGGACATTGGGAGTTTGTTTCTTCCGAATCGGGTATAACGCCTATTGTTGCCGAACCTAACAAAAATATTTCTCAGGTTTATAATTTGCCAATAGGACGTTCGGAATTTGAATGGGTTGTTCGTAATCCGTTGGGAGACCCCACTCGTTCCGAGGCAGATTATTGCGAAAAACGTGTGAGAGTCATTATTATTAATAAACATATTGACACAGAAATTAATCAGCGTTATTTTGAAAGTTGCGATGGTACAGCCGAACTTAAAGCCAAAGATCCTACCATAACCTATGGTTCGGGTGCATACGGCAGATGGACTACCGGCATTTCAGGTACGGGAACTCAATATATTGACAACCCTGAAAAATATGAAACCAAAGTGGAAAACATACCTTCGGGCGAAAATTGGTTTACTTGGACGGCTTATAATGAAGTTGCTTATGCAGATGAAGAAAGAACTGACAAGTTTGTATGTGCCGACACTGCTTTCGTTAAGATTGACAATAATCATATGGAGGCTAAAATAAACTCCGTAAGTGATTTCCATTATGTTACTACTATTACTGACAACAAATCAGCAAAGATTTGTTTCCCAGATATTTCGATAAGCGCAAACCCAAATCTCGGCGGACACAAAGATGCTAAGGGTACTTGGACACTTGAAACCGGTCCTACTGGCATAACTATAGAATCTGGTAATGCCGTTACCTCGAAGATGTCGGGTTTAACTTCTACGGCTGCAAATTATCGTATCCGTTGGACGGTGGATTTAGGCGACAATGTAAAATCTGCTGATGACGGTATTCATAATAGTAAATGTTGGGTATCTGATTATGTTGATATAAAGAACAATTCGTTTACGGTTGATGCCGACCAAGACCTTTCCGGTACGGACGAAAATATTGGTTATATTTGTGATGACAAATATGTTCTCCGTCCTACTAATCCGAAAGATCCTGATAATACGGAGGTTTCATGGACTATTACCTATGGTTCTAACGCTGCTGCTTTCTCAGACCCGTTAGACGGAGATAAAGGTAAGTCTGACGTTATGAACACAACTATAAACGGTCTTTTGCACACTGACAAAACCGTTCTGAAATGGTATGTTAAAGAAAAAGGTCCTGATGGTTGTTCGGCAGAAAGTGAATTAACGCTTTACGATGACCGTATACCTGTTACAGCAAAACAGAAAAATCCGTATTCTTTCTCATGCGATGGTACTATTGAGATTGAGGGTACTAATGTAAAGGCTACCGACGAAAATGCTTCCGTTTGGTGGTCTACTTTAACTACAACCACCACACTTACTGCTCCTGGTGCTGATGGAGGAGTAGACCCGAGCAATTTTTATTCGGTTGTTGTTAATAATATACCTAAAGGCGGTGATGTAACTTATGTTTGGCATGCAAAAAGTGCTACTGAGGGCAAAGAGGGTAACGGCGATGGTTGTGAATCTTCGGCATCCGTTACCGTTCATAATTATCAATTTGATATGCAGCCTTTGACCGAAATTGTAACCGAATGTTCTGACAATGTAACACTTATCGGTTCTAAATTTGAAGATTCAAAAGTAAATATTGCCGGCAAAGAGTATGATGTAAAATACGAAGGTACATGGGAACTTACTGACGGACTCGGCACTTTAAAAGCTACCGAGAACTCCTTAACGGTAGAAGGTTTGAGCAATTCTATTGACAACAAAATTTTGTGGACTGTTAGTGCATACGTTGTAGACCCAACAACTAACGCTAAGAATCTTGCATGTACTAACAGCGAGAAATATACCGTAATCAATCCTAAACCTGACGAAGCAAAAATCGTTTCTCACAGAGAAAAATCGTATACTTGCGATGCTGCTGTTGATTTAATTCTAACAAATACGGTCCTGTAAACAACAAGGATTATGACAATATTGTCGGTAAATGGACTTCTAGTCAGTCTCCTGCGCCTATTCAAGATGAAGCAGAGCCGTGGAAAGCAAATGTTTCTGATATGAATATGGGCAAAACCACTTATACTTGGACTGTTACAAGAACGGTTGAGTATAATGGTGTTAAACGTGTTTGTCCGAGTACAAAGAGTATAGATGTAATTAACAATCAGGTTAAGGCTGAGATTTATTCAAAATCTTCTGACGGAACAAATTCTACCGCAGCTAAGGAAACTGCTTGCGACGGCACTATTACTTTAACAGGTAACAATCCTGAAAACTTTAAAGTTGATGCAACCGATTTTGTAAAAGGTCAGTGGACTATCAACGGTGCGGTTGTCGCTGCTCCCATACTTCTTCAAGGGGATGCTAATTCGTCCTTGATTAAGATTCAGGCTCCTATTTCAAATCAGGGTCAATCTGTTTTAAGATGGACTATTGAGAAATATAGCGTTGATGAAAACGGTAATAAGATTGAAGGCTCGCAATGTCCTTTGAGTGGTCAGGCAGGATTTTATGATGAAATTACTATTCAGAACAATATGATTACTGCTACGACTGATCAACCTAATGTAAATACTTGCGAAGAGTACGCAGAAGTCCGTGCTAACGATGTGAAGAATACTTATGGTACCGCTGCCGAAGGTACTTGGACATTGCTTAATGTTCCTGACGGTATGTCGACTGAGGATTCCGAAGCAGCCGCAGCTAATATTGACGATATTCATGCTCCTATCACAACTGTTAGAGGGCTTAAACAAGCCGGTTTATACACTTACCGTTGGACGGTTAGGAAAGGCAGTTGTGAAAAACATGTTGATGTTTATGTAAACAACAAAGTTATTGACAACCGCGTTAAGAACGATGTAACATATACGAGATGTTTCAAAGATGGTGTTGCTGAGGAAATTGCCGGCTCTGATGTTGACGGCAAAGGAACGTGGACTGTTATTTCGTATTCCGGTTCTGACATAAACGATGTGAGCATTAATTCTGAATCTGTTAATACTCGTGTAACGAGTATTAGCGGTATTGCTCCCGGTCAACAAGCACAGTTGAAATGGCATATCGTAAATTCAGCAGGTTGTGAAACAGAAGACAATATAATTCTTAAAAACGAATCTATTGCTGCTCAGGCTTCACCGTCTGAAATCCTTTTCTGCGACAAGGCGGAAAACGCTTTGCCTAAACTTAGTGCAACAGCAGTTGATCCTGCATTGGCAGACGCATATTGGGAGAAATTTAATCAGGAAACCTCCGGAACTATTGCTGAACGCAACAATAATGCAACTGCCGTACGTGATTTAACGGACGGTGCAGTTGTAAAATTTGTTTGGGTTGTTAATACGAAAATTGCACACTGTGAATCAAAAGCATACCAAACTATCGTAAACAACGTTTACAAAAAAGTTAATGCGGGAGTCGGCGGAAATCTCTGTCTTGTTAATAAAGACGAAAGTGCAAATAAATTTGACGTTTCGGCTTCAATGCCTACTGACAACTGGGAAGGTCATCCGTGGGTAGGTACTTGGACGGCTAACACTGGTGCAAAACCTGGAAACGCAAATTCGTCCGTTACAACGTTCACTAATTTTGAAAAAGGTCAGAACACTTTAACATGGACTGTAACCCGCGGCGATTGTCCAAACCAAGCCTCAATCGACGTTTACAACAACACGCCGACTAAGGCTCTTATTACCACAACCGTTAACGAAACTTGTGACGGTACTATCACTCTTAACGCCAACCCCTACGACGAATCTGTTGAAGAAGGCAAATGGGTAGGTTCGGGCGAACTTGCAGAAGGCAGTCAAGAAACCAAAAACACCGTTGTATATAAAAATCTTGTAAAAGACCTCAACGTTTATCATTGGACTGTTACTTCAAAGAGAGATAAAGAGTGTTATGACGATGTTTCTATCCCAATTCACAACAACCAAATTCCACTCGCTGACAACGAGCGTGAGGCATATTACTATTATTGTTTGTCGGGCGATAAAACCCAAACTTTAAAGGGTAAGAGTCCTGACGAATATTCTTACGATACTTACGTAGCAACCGGTAAATGGTCTTCGACTAAATCTTCTGATTTGGGCATATCCGAATCTACCATTTCTGTTAATGCTGCTAATGTCGGCACTGACGGCGTTACTTATACTTGGACACTTTCTAAGGGCGACCAGAAAGTTTGTACTGCTACTCAGAATTTCCACCTTTTCAACAACGGTGTAACGGCTAAGATTGAACCTTTGAGCGGCAATCAGTGTGAATCTTTCGTTGAAATTACTGCTACGAGCCCGTTCCGGGTGCTGAGGGTAGATGGACTGTTCAGGAAGTTCCCACTCAAAACGGTCTTGGTATCAATGACATTCTTATTACGGGCAACTCCACTACTTTCAACGCTAAGTTCTCAGGCTTAACAACAAGCGGACTTTACAAATTCCTTTGGACTGTTAAGAAAAAATACACTCCGCAGACTAACACCGACGATAACAAATACACCATTATTGACAATTCTGACGGCGAATGTTCAGCCGAGGACGAAATTGTTTTCAACAACAATTACTTCCAAGTAGATGCTGACGGTAACGTTGAAGACGTAGAAAACGGCACACAATCAATCGTAATTTGTGGTACTGAATATCATCCGAGCGGTAAAACCGCGGGTCTTAACGACGACGACATCGAAAGCGGTGTTTGGTCGTTTGTAGGCACTTACGAAGGCATAACGATTGAAAATACTCAGGTTAACAGCCCCAACCGTTATCCGACTATTAAAGGCGTTCCCGCAACGGGCGTTACTTTGAGATGGACGGTAACTTCTAAAACCGGTCATTGTCCCAAATCGTCCGATGTCCGTGTATCGAGTCTCAAACCCGCTCCGCACATCGAACAAAAAACGCTCAATCCTATTTGCGACGGTACGGTAGAACTCAATGCTACACCCGCTCCTTCGGGTACAACCCACGGATATTGGGAAGAAATTGATGCTGACCCTTCTAAATCGGGTAATTTTGTCGATGCTGCCGGTGCAGCTCTTGAAGGGGATGCTCTTAAAGATAAAACTTCGATTTATTACAAAGGCATTAAACCCGGTCAGAGCGTAAAACTCCGTTGGAATGTAAGCACTCCGATTACCGGCTCTGCAACTGACGAAGAATGTGGAGGCTATGCTGAAATCGTTGTTACTAACTACGGATTTGAAACCGAGGCAGGTACGGATTTCACCACCTCTTGTGTTAATACTCACACAATGAACGCTCAGGCTGTTACCAAAGGTAAGAGGAGCGATGTTGATTACTCAGGACTTTGGGAAACCGTTATCGGTAACGCTAAATTCGGCGAAAACGGCAATGATAACGACAATCCCGTTGCAAGCGTTTCCGAACTTGACAACAAGTCGGTTAATAAATTCAAATGGACTGTAACGGGAACGGTTCAGGAATCTGCTAAAACTACCAACGCAGCCTCTAACGTTAATGCAAACGCTAATTGGAAAGAAAGTGATTTAACTTGTAAACATTACGATTACGTTCAGATTTACAATCCTTCGGCTACCAAACCCATAATTTTGGGTGCTCAAACCGACCAAACGCCTATTGAATTGCCTGAAGACGATCCAAAAGGCAGAAAATATTATTATTACACTTGTAATGGTTCTGTATCTTTGACGGCTGAGGCTGCTAATACTGAAATCGGGAAAGCGGTTCTTGGAGCGTTGTTCCGGGCTTTGGCGCAGGTTCTTTCGGTGCTGATAGCGAAAACCAAACCACCGTTTCTAACATCAGCAGCGGTGAAAATCAGTACGCTTGGACAATTTCGCGTACATCTAAGGGACACGATAAAGATTATACTTGTTCTGCCGAAGCCGTTGTTTACGTTTATTACAACGGTGCTGCAACCGAACTTTCTAAGAAAAAAGACGTAACTTGCGACGGTACTTATACTCTTACTGCACCTCTTTTGCCCAACACAACAGAATACGAAGGATATTGGACGGCTACTAACGCCGTTGTTTACAGCGACCAAACTATTCAGGCCGGCAACAACATCAACAGTACTTATATTGACAAAGGTTACGAAGTATCTGACATTCCCGTTTTGGCGAGTGGTGTTAAATTTACTTGGACGGTAACGAGTAAACAAACCGTTGTTGATAAAAACAATGAAACTCAAAAAGTTGGTTGTAAGGCTACTGACGATATAACTATTTACAACAACAAACTCATTGCTTCCGTTCAGGGCGACGAAGTAATTGCTATTTGTAATCCTTCTAACGGCAATGCAAAAGTTACTTTGAAAGGTCAATCATTGAAAGATTATCCGTATGCGAAAGGTACTTGGTCTTGCATCCAAGTTCCGACCAAGGCGGGTGTTGAAGGAAGAGCGGCTCTTAATGCTTTATTTGAAGGTAAAGAGGCTCTTTCCGACAATAACAACAACGAAATTACTATAGTTGAGGGACTTAATGAGCCGGGGTCTTACATTTTCCGTTGGACAGTTACCAACGGTAAAGAAGGAGAACAATGCGACCCGACTTATGTAGACGTTACCGTTAATAACAATACTATCACAACCGATGCTTACACCTTAAACGACCCCGACGAGGCAAACGTTATGGACATCTGCGATACAGAGATTGAGGCTTTGCGCGCAGATTATCCCGGTACTCTCGGCGAAAATGATTACGCATATTGGGTAATAAGAGGTGAAAAAGGTGCTGTTAAGTTCTTACCCGATGCATCTCATTACGATGCAAAAGTAACGGGTATCGACAAAACTTTGAACCTTACTTGGAGAGTTCATAAAAACGGCTGTACCGCCGAAAGCGACTTGATTATCAACGATAAAAGCGTTAAGGCTCAGGCTGTTTCCGAGGTTGTAACTTGCAACGGCAGCGGCAAATTGGCTGCTTCTACTCCTGCCGACCCTGCAAAAGGGCATTGGGAAGTTCCCGCTTCGGGAATTAGCGGTGTTAATGTAGACGACCCTGCATCTTCGTTCAGCGCCATGGGCGACAACTCCAAAGTAGAACTCAAATGGGTTGTTCAGAGCGATAAAGACAATGCAAATTCTTGCTTAAATTCTACTCCCGTAACGGTTTATAATTTCGGATTCTCTGCTATTAATCCGGGTTCCGACCAAACGGTTTGTGAAAATTCGGCACAATTAGGTGCAGTTCTTCCCACTGGTTACACCGGCGAATGGAAAACCACAAGTACTAACGTACATTTCTACGATGCAGACGGCGAAACTAAAAATCCGAACAATGCCGCTGCGATTGTTAAGGTCTTGCCGACCGTCAAAATACTTTAACTTGGGTTCTTACTCCTATTGACTCCAAAGGTAAAGATTGTACGGTTGAAAAGTCCATCGTAATTGATAACGTTAATCCGGGTACTCCTAATGCAACGGTTTCTTCTCACGAAGTTTGCGACGAAACAGAACAATTAACTGCTACTCCCGTTACCGGTTCTAACGGTGTTGTAGGTTACTGGACTTCCGAGACCAAAGGCATTAAATTCTATACTGACAAAGAATGTACTAAGGAAGATGCTTCTAAGTCAGTAGTTTACGCAAAAGGTTTCGACCAAGGTAATAACACCATTTATTGGAATGTTGCAATCGATCCTAAATGCGCTCAAAAAACCGACCCGATAGTTTTGACTTACAACTACGTAGGTTTGGGTGCTGACAAAGAAGAATATGTTTGCGGTGAAACTACTTTAACCGTTCCCGACCCGAAAGAGGGTTACGGCAACGATGTTGTATCTTGGTGGGACAACGACCAAACCAACACTTCTACTTCTTACACCGTAACTCCGTCTATGAACGGTTCAACTTACGTATGGCATGCTAAAAAAGGAACTTGCGACAACAAACAAACCTTTAAACTTTATAACAATCAAGTTGCTGCTCAAATTCTTGTTGTAGACGGCGTTTCTACTCAATCGGAAGACAACAAGGCAAAATTTGCCTCTGACGATTTTGAATATCCTCTTTGCGGCGACAAGATTACGATTAAGGCTAACGACATTACTCAAAATACCAATGCAAAAGGTGTTTGGAAAATAGAAAAAGCACCTTCGGGCATTGCAGTTACTGATATAAAGAGTACGCTTTCTAATGGTGTATCCAACGAGGTTAATTTCTCGGGACTTACCGCTTCGGGAACTTACATTTTCTCTTGGAACGTTACCAAAGGCGACGATACCGAAACTGACGGCGTTGTTAATAAAAAATGCGAAAGTTCGGCTAAAATCAGCGTAAAAGTTCTCAATACCAAAGTCGTTGCTGACAAAGGCGTTGAGGCTGTAAACGGCGTTAGAACTATTGCAGATTGTTACGATTTCTACAATCTTAATCCTTATACTTCTACCGAGTATTCAAAATCTTGGTGGACGGTATCAGGTCCGGGTTATTTCGGTGAGGAAGATGCAGCAACCACTCAAACCGAAATTGCTAACGATAAAGTCAGCGGCTTAACACTTGCCGAAACTCACCTTGTATGGCACGTTCAGAGCGGTACTAAGTTTGACGGCACGGCTTGCGAAATGACCGACGACCTCTACATTACCAACCATAAGATTGAGGCTAAAATCATTAAGACCGACGATGTAACCCTTTGCAAAACCGACCAGACAATCCGTCTTGCAGGTACGGGCGATGACGAAACTTCAAGTGCTACTTGGGCAGTGTCGGCAGTGGTACTTTGACACAAGAGAGCGGTTTTAACAACGAACTTTCAAACGTTGCATTAGGCGAAACTGCTAAGATTACTTACACGCTTTTGAACAAAATCAAATCCGTTAAAGACGAGACTACCGAAAGCAAATACAAAGAATGTAAAGACGAGGCAACCCTCGAAATTACTAACGAAGGTTTCAATGCTAATGCGGGCGGCGACAATGCCATTACCGATTGTTCGGATACCTATCAAATGACTGCTATATTGCCCTCTGCCGTAAACGGTAAGGAATATACTGGTGTTTGGTCTTATCCGTCTACTGCATCGGCAGTTATAGAAGAAAGCGACAAATCAAACAAAAACGCTAAGGTTACTAAACTTGACAATTCTAAACCTACCGTATTTACTTGGTCGGTAACTTCTCCGGGTGGTTGTACTTCTTCCGACAAAATTGAAATCGTAAACAACCAACCTGACAACGTTAAAATTACCGCACCCATAGATGTTGAAGAAGGTAAAACAATAAGTATCTGCGAGACTTCATATACTTTCTTAGCTGACAACTATACTCCATCTAACGCAAAAGGTGAATGGACTATCGACCAAAACACCGGCATATCGATGAGCGGTATAGACAAACAGAGCAACACCATCAGCGGAATGACTTATGGCGAACATACCGTTACTTGGACTGTTACAAAATCTAACGGAGACCATCCGAGCAAGAAAGAATGTAAAGTTGATGTTTCAAAAACTTTCAACGTGGATTACTTTGAGGCTGCTATCGAGACCGAAAACGGAAAAGTTATTTGCGGTAAATCTTACGAACTTGTTGCAAAAGACCCGTCTCAATACAACGGAGCAAGCGGTGTTTGGTCTTGTGAAACCAAACCTCAGGGTGCGGAAGACCCGACTTTCTCTAACGCAGAGAATTTCCGTACAACCGTCGGAAATATGCAAAACGGTATTTACAAGTTCAAATGGGTTGTTACTTCGGCAGACCAAAACTCCGAGTGCGGCGAAACTGACGAAAACGGTAAAGGTACTAACCACAAAACGGCTTACGTAACTATTAAGAATCAAATGCTTACGCAAAACCTTGCAATCACGGTTAAGGATTCTAAAACTTCCAACAATATCATTTGTGAGGACAACACCATTCTTACCGCAACCGATATTCAAACCGGTTGGAAAGGTCAGTGGTCGTTGAAAGACCTCCCGCAAGGTGGTGCAATCAAAGGTATGGAAAAAGGCGATATTGTTGATGCTACCAACAAAGAACTTGTCGTAAATAACATTACCCGTGTTAAAAACGACAAATATACTTTTACTTGGACTGTTACTAACAACGAAAATCCTGAATGTGTCGTTTCTACGGACGTACAATTTACAAACAATACTTTCACTACTTTTGCAGACCCGAGCGAAGACGGCAAACGCAGTTATTGCGGTAAAACAGGTGCTTTGGAGGCTGACGGTACAACGGGTCAATGGACTTTTGACGAGGCAGTTATTAAACTTGACAATGCAACCAAAGGCAACAGCGGTTTTGAGTTCATTGGCACTAACACAATGGCTACTTTAACTTGGACAGTAGAAAGAGACCAATGTACGGCAAGTGCATCCGTTGATATTAAGAACATTCAGCCTGATGTAGACGACACCGAGAAAGAAGTTTGTGCAGCTAAAACCGAGGAAGTTACCATTACATCTTCTGCTCTTAACGGTGCAAAAGGTAAATGGATTAACGACAGCGGCAACGAACAATTAAAATTTGTACACTCTGCTGACAACGAGGCAGTTGCTACTATCTCTGGTCTTGAACCTAACAAAACCGCAAGACTTACTTGGAGAATTACCTCTAACGCCGACAGCAAATGTTTTGCTGACGCTCACGTTGATGTTATCAACCGTTATGCTGAGGCAATTGCAACAACAACCGCAGATGCAAACGGCATTTGCAGCGACGTTGCAGATTTAAGCGGTAACAATCCCGAACCTTCTAATTTTGAAGGGAATGGACTTCTACCGCAACATCAGTTACCTTCGGCGAAAGCAGCACCAAAACTTCTAACGAACAGAAAGTTCAGGCTAACGGTCTCCAATACGGCGACAACGAATTTACTTGGACTTTAACGAGCAAAACTTTGCCCACTTGTGCGGCAAAATCCGAACCGCTCATTATTAAGAGTCTTAAAATTGACGATGCTAAAATCGACAAAACCAACCTCGTTTCTTGTGATGGTACTATTGAACTTTCGGCAGAAGTTGCCGACCACGGCGTAAAAGGTAAATGGACTTCTAATAACGAGAATATTAAATTCGGCGACAAAACCACAGGCGAAAGCACTTCCGCAGCAGAGCGCGTAACGGCTTACAACCTCGGTTTCGGTGCTAACATATTTACTTGGACTCTCAACAACAAATGTGCTAAGGCAGACCAAATTACTATTACTAACAATTTTGCCGAGGCTAAAATTGCAGAAAACCAACCGACCGCAACTTGCGATGGTACATTGACACTTACTGCAATCGACCCGTCCATCGATTATGAAAATGCAACGGGCGTATGGGCAACCACAACTCCCGGCGTTAAGTTCGTTTACAAAGATAACACCGTAGAGGCTCTTACTGCTGAGGCTAACGCATTTGAAGTTCAAGCAATCAACATTCCTAAAACCGGTGCTAAATTCACTTGGTCGGTTTCTAAGGGCAACTGCACCCCCGATGTTAAGGATTTGAGCGTTAAAAACTGTGCAATGCCTCAGGAAGAAAACGTTACCGAAGACATTTGTGGACCTGAATACGAACTCCGCGCTACTTCTATCGGCGGTTACAACGGCGGCAACGAACAGGAAAATGGATTGTTTTCGATTACGATAAATCGCATATTAATTCTTCTGATGACGTTGTAGGAACTGCTTTCGACGCAGGCAACAACGTTACCACCGTCAGCGGACTTAACCGTCCGGGTAAATATGTCTTCAAATGGATTACCGCTTACGATGCAGACGGTACTTGTGAGCAAGTTAAAACCGTTACTTTGAATGTTAAGAAGATTGACCAAGAGGCTCAGGAAAAGACCATTAACGTCTGCGGCGACAAAACTAACGAAGTTACGGGAACTTTCGTAACAGGTCTTACTGGTAAATGGTATCTTGCCGACGACAAAACTGAGGCTACCGAATATGTTTCTAATGTTGAGGCTTACAACGCTACAATTCAGAACATTCCCTCCGACGGTATTGAACTCCATTGGCAACTTAAAAACTCTACTGGTTGTTCTTTAACCGATAAGTTTACGTTTAAGAACATTCAGGTTTTGGCTAACGCAGTTGTATCTTCCCCCGAACCGTATTGTTCCGAGGAAATTAAACTTACTTCTTCCAACAATCTCAATTACACCGAAGAAAACGGCGGTTTAAAAGGCGAATGGACTAAGGCTGATAATTCTTACACCGGCGCATTTGACGGTGATGTTGAAGGAAATACTGCTACTTACAAAGGTCTTTCTTTCGGTCAGACTGCTAAGGTTATGTGGACGGTTACCAACTACGTTAAACAGGTTGAAGGTGTAGGCGGTGTTACCGAGTGTTCTCACTCTACCCCCATTGATATTTACAACTACGGCTTTAAAGTTTCAGCCGGAGCTGATGCCGAAACCGTTTGTAACGACATCGAACACGCTGACGAATATACTTTGAAAGCAGACCCCTTAACCGACAAACAAACGGGTTATTGGACTTCTACTACTACCGTAACGTATGAAGGCGAAAAATCTAATTCTGCCGCTACCGTTTTGGTAAAAGGTTTGTCCAACACGGTTCCGAACAAATTTATTTGGTCTGTTACTAACGAACACGGCTGTGTTGCAACAAGCGGCGTAACCATTATTAACAACACTCCCGATGCGGCTGTTATCAACAACAAACCCGCAGAAGGCTATGAACTTTGCGAAAACAAATACAGTCTTTCGGCTAAGGCAGTTGCTAACAACAACAATGCATATTGGGAAAATGTCAGCGGTGTTAAATGGTATCTCAACAACGAAGAAAAATCGTATGAAGAAGTTTCTACCGCAACGGCTGTTGAGGTAAGAAATATGACACCTAACGCAAAAACCAAATTTACTTGGGTTGTAGAAAAAGGTTCTTGCAAGCGTACTGACTTTGTTGAAATAATGAACGCTGCATACGAACCCAAAATCTTAACTGACAACAATCAGACAGTTTGTGCCGCTAAGTTTAAACTCGAGGCCGAAGACCCGAAAACAACTTACGGCGACAAGGTTACTGGTTATTGGTCGGTAAACGACAACAATATTACTTTACCCGAAACTTCTAATAATGCCGTTATGGAAGTAGAATTGCCTTACGGTACCACCACTTTCAACTGGAATCTTACCGACGGCAAAGAAACTAACTCTTGCGGTATTAAGACTGCATCGGTTAATGTTACTAACAAACAAGTAACTGCAAAACCGGGTGAAAACGATTATACTTGTACAAAAGAATATACTCTTGACGCTAATTCGCTTCCCAAAGAAGACGGAATCAGCGGCAAGTGGGAACTTGATATGACTAGTGCTGGCGACAATTTGTCGGAATTTCTATTGCAAACGCAGCCAACAATCATACTTTGGTTAGCGGTTTAACCAAAGGCGCGTACATTTTCAACTGGACTGTTACCAACAAATACGGTGAAGGCGAAAATAATAAATGTGTTTCAACCGTTCCCGTTACCATTACTTCCGAAAGATTTGAAGTAGAGGCTGACGTTACGGCAAGAGATGCTGATGGTAAATACACCGGCAAACGTGATATTTGCGGCACAGAGGTAACTCTTACCGCTTCGGGCGACCCGAACGCAACCGCTCACGAATGGATGGTTAATCCGACATACGTAAAAGCGGAAGTTAATGAAACTAAACCGATTGAAGTAAAACTTTCGGGCATTACTTCTACCGTAACCGTTACTTACAAGGAAACACGCGGTAACTGCTTTGCAACCTCCGATGTTGTTCTTACCAACCGTAAACCCGTTGCAACTATCGGAACTACCGAATATTTCACTTGTAACGGCGAGCAGCAACTCTTAGGACAGGCATCAGGTTCGGGTCAGAAAGGTTATTGGGTTAAAACTTCTAACAACGGTGCTTTCAAAGAAACAGAAGAGAGCATTTTGATTGCTGTTAATGCTGACGTAACAATTCCGTCCAACTCGACAGCAAACTTCAAATGGGTTCTTGCTCTCGAAAACAATGAGTCTTGTAAGGACGAAGTACCCGTTACCGTTAAGAACAACAAAGTAGAAGGCTTAACCATCACCGAAACCAACAAAACAACTGAAGAATGTTCTAACAAGAGAACTCTCAGCGCACCGGCAATCCCGACAGGATTTACTGGCAAATGGGAATGTACTTTCGCTGACGTAGTATTTACTCCGTCCGACAACAATCAAACCGTTGTTACCAACCTTCACAAAGGTGCTAACGAAGTTTCTTGGACTTTGATTAGCGACGACGGACATAGTTGCGACGAAAACGTTGTAAGAGTGAATATCAACAACAACGCAGTTGAAGAACGCAACGCCGTAACGAGAGAAGAATGTCTTTCTCAGACCGATGTTCTCCGTATTGACGTTCCGCAGCCCGATGCTGCTAATCAAGAAACCGGTGAATGGCTCGCAAATAATCTTACACAGGAAGGTGAGGTTAATAACGATTATACTCAGTTCAAAGGCTTCTCGCTCGGCGAAAACAAACTTACTTGGCGTATTAAAGCGGGTAATTGTTACACCGACGTTCCCGTTACCGTTCAGAACAACTACGTTCAGGCAGAACTCGGCGAAAACGCTAAATTGGAATCTTGCGACGGAACTCTCAAAGGACTTGTTGCAAAAGACGTTACCGCTACTTACAAAGGTGCGAAAGGCTGGTGGACAACCGACGGCGTTGCAAAAATCGGTTCTTCCGACGGCGTAACCACAGGCGCTGACAATCAGAATGAAATCGATGTTTACAACATTGCCGCTTCGGGTGCAAAACTCACTTGGAACGTTTCTAACGGCGATAAATGTAAAGATTCTAAGGAAATTACCATTTTGAACTATTCTTTGCCCATATCGGTTGCAGAGGACGATATGACTCAAACCGCTTGCGAGGATAAAGGCTACAATTTAACTGCTGCTGACATTTCGTCATACAGCGGTGCAAACGGTTTGTGGACATTAACCAACTATCCGCACGATATTAACGCAACCGACGTTACTCTTGCTAACGGCGGCACGGCTGCTAAACGGCTGTATCGGGTCTTACTTCGGCTGGTTCTTACGTATTCAAGTGGACGGCTTGGCGCGAAGATGCTCAGGGCGGTAAACATTGTCAAGGCGAAGTTGAAGGCGTAACGATTACGAGAACCAACCTCACCGTTAAAGCCGACAACGTAAATGACAAACAAACCGTTGCAGTTTGCGGACCTGAATATCAACTCAACGCAACCGCTCCCCAAACCGGCGAAAAAGGAGAATGGAAAGCATCTTCTGATAAAGTAACGTTCTCTAATTCAACGCTTTACAACGGCAAAGCATTAGGAATCCCCGCTGAGGGCGCAATCCTTACTTGGACTATTAAGAGCGGAGATTGTTCGGCTTCAAGTTGGGTACAGGTTTATGACACCAAAGTTTACGCTGACGCTATTGCATCGTCGCCCGTTTGCGACGGTAAAGTAACTCTTACTCAAAACAACGATTTGACCAAAACTAACCTTTCGGGTGTTTGGTCGGTTGTTACTGCTAACGGCGGCACGTTCAAAGGCATTGACGGCAACGATTTGTCAGAGGCTGATTTGAGCGTAGAAAATATGGACGGCAATACTTCGGTTAAATTTGAAGGAATCGCCGTAGGCAAAACTGCTAAAATCCGTTGGACGTTAAACAACTCTTCTTTGAACGATTGTAACGACTACACCGATATTGAAGTTTCTAACGAGGCATTTGCATTCACTGCTGGTTCTGACGATGTAACCGATTGTTCTACTGAATACGATTTGAAAGCCGATGCTGCTCCCGAAGGATTGCAAGGTACTTGGGGTCCCAAGACTTACTCTTTTGTGGACGAACACGATGAAAATACCAAAGTTACTGGCTTAAAGAACGGTGATAACGTTCTCTATTGGTCGATAAAGAAAGGCGAATGTGTTTACGAACGTTCTGTAACCATTACCAACAATTCAATCGACCCGGCTGAAATATTAACTGCCGACAATCAGACGATTTGCGAAGACAACTTCCAACTCAAAGCAAAACCTGTCGTAAACGGTAAAGGTTATTGGACAGGCTACGGTGTTAATTGGAAATCCGACGAGGGTGATGGTTATGACGTTTGCTCAACCGTTGCAACGGTAATTGTTTCGCAACTTCCGAAAAACACTAAGTCTACATTTACTTGGACGGTAACCAATTCTAACGGCGGCAAACCCGCTTGTACGGATTCTAAATCGATTACCGTAGATAACAAATATTACGATGCTTACATTGTTACTCCCTCACCCGAAACGGGAGAAAAAGATGCATCAATCGAAATTTGCGATAACACTCTCAACATTACTGCAAACGACGCATTTACCGATTACGGTGTAACAGGACACTGGGTTGTAACAACGACCAATAACGCAAAACTTGTTTCTTCAATCGATGTTACTTCCAACAATATGACCGTAACCGACATTAAAGAAACTGCAATTTTGAATTGGGTTGTTGAGGCATCGGCTTGTCCCGCTCCTTACAATCAGAAAATTGCAAGACTTACCATTACCAACAACAGCGTATCGGCTGACGCTGGTAAAGACGATTTCACTTGCGACGGTACTTACCAGTTGAAGGCTGCTACACCTAAGAGCGGTAACGGACATTGGGAAATTGTTGATGCTCCGGGCGCACAAATTGCTGACGACCAGTTAGGCAATCCCAACGCTACTGTAACAGGTATGGACGACAACGGTATGTACACCTTCAGATGGGTTGTAGAGACTGCCGACGGTAAATGTCCGTCAAAAGACGAAGTAACAATTTCGTCTAACGGCTTTACCGTTAAGGCTGACGTTGATGCCGAAGAAATAAAAGACGGCGACAAAGTTACGGGTTACAAACACAATATCTGCGGTAACACCGTTACGATAGAGGCTACACCGCTTCAACCGGGTGCAACGGGCAAATGGTCAGTTCTTCCGACCACCGTTACCATCGTAGGCTCTACCGACAACAAAGTACAACTTTCAGGTATCGAACCCGCTACTCCCGCAACCCTCACTGGAGTGTTGATTACAATGGCTGTAAAGACGTTAATAATAGCGTTACCCTTTACAACCGCAAACCCGTTGTAGGCAGCGATGCAAACCTCTTCTATTGCGGACTTTCGGCAGAGCAGTTAAAGAACGGCGAAAAAGAAACTGGTATCCGTCTTAACGCTACCGAGGCTTCGGGTTACGATACTAAATGGGTAATTGCCGACGGCGATGCCGATAAGATTACTTTCGATAATAGTTCGATTAACAACCCCATTGTTTCTAACATTACCGCCACTACGACGGCAGTGTTCAAATGGGTTGTATCGGATAGAAATCTTACTTCTTGTAACGCAGAACAAACCTTCACCGTTACTAACAACAGATTTGAACCCGTTATCGACACTCAAAACGAAAATGTCTGCGCTGACAACGCTAAAATATCGGGAACAATGCCCGAAAAAGGTTTTGAAGGCAAATGGTCGTCTTACACTGCTGAATTTGAGAACGAAGACGAGCCGAATACTTCTGTTATCAATATGCCTATCGGCAGAAACGTTATCCGTTGGACAGTACTCAACACGGCAGAAAACGGCGGTAACACGGCACTTTGTACCGACAACTATAAAGAAATCACCATTACCAACCTCAAACCCGGTAAGGCTGCAATCGTAACCGAAGACAAAACCGAGGTTTGCGACAAAGACGGTTTCAACAACGGTATCAACCAACTTGTTGCCGGAACGTTGGCTGAAGGTGTTAAAGGTGAATGGACAACAACGGGCGGAGCCAAAATCCTTTCGGCCGGCGAACTTAGGACCTCTGTTGAAGGTCTTGACAAAGACGAAAACACCTTTATTTGGACTATCTTCCGCGAGGGTTACAAATCAACTTGTAACGACCATACCACGGTAAGAATTATTAACAACGAAGTAACGGCAGGCAAGGCTCTTACCGATGCTTACTCTTGCGACGGCACTTACACTTTGTATGCCGACGACAACAACGATGTTAATACAGGCGTTACAACGGGTGAATGGACGGCACTTCCCGCAACGGGCATTACTTTCAAAAATGATGCTTCCGACAACCATGAAGTTGAAGTATCGGGTATTAAGACAACTGCTCCCGTAATCTTCTCTTGGACGGTTAAGAAAGGTACTTGTACTTCCGAACCCGTTTCGATGACCGTTACCAACTACGAAGTTAAACCCGAAATCAACCGTGAAAAAACTTCTCAGTTTGCGTGTCAAAAAGACGACATTGCGTTGTATGCAAAAGAAGTTTCGGCTTACGGCTCTAACACCCACGGCGTTTGGACGTTGAAAGACGGCGGTTATCCGAGTACGAGAATTTCCGACCCGAAATCTATCGTTATCGATAATAGCAAAATCAACAACACTACTGTTTCAGGTCTTTCTGAGCCGGGTGATTACACTTTCGTATGGCACGTATGGCGCGAAGTTTCAAGTTTCGGTCCTGAAAAAGGTTACGAAAAAGGTATTTGTCATAACACTGACGAAATCACTATAACTAATGCAATGCTCACCGCCGATGCTGACGTTGAACTTGGAGAAAACATTGCACGCAGCGAATGCGGCGGCGACCTCCAACTCCGTGGTAACTCTTATCAAGGTGCAACGGGTACTTGGGAAATCGTAACGGCTAATTCGCCCGTTAAATTCGTTCCCGAAGACGATATTCACAACCCGACGGCTAATATTACTGGCGTTCCTAACGAAGGCGTTACCTTGCGTTGGACTCTTGACAATCATGTAAGGGACACCGAAGGCAACATCGTTACAAAACGTTGTGAATCAAGCGACGAAATCACTATTTACAACGACCTTACCGAACCGCGCTTTACCGTTAATTCTACCGACGTTTGCGACGGTCAAGTTACCCTTACACTACCAACACCTTGAAAGGTAACATGAAAGGTATTTGGTCTACCACTGCAACGGGTAGTTTCGACAACGGTGCAAAAGAATGTACCGCTACTCCCGAAACTTTCCAAACCGTTAAATTTACAGGTATGACTCCCGGTGCAACGGCTACTTTCTATTGGAACGTTATCAACGAGGCTAACGGCTGCAAAGCAAAAGAGCCGTATTCAGTTACCGTTAATAACAACGATTTCATAATGCCCGAAGACGGTGAAAGAACCACTAACTGCGAAAATTCAATCGCATTGTCGGCATCGTTGCCTTGCAAAGACATCAACGATACCGAATTAACCGAGCATTATTGGAGTGCAAATCAAGCAAGCGTATATTTCAACGGCACGGAATCAACCAATAACTCTGCTACCGTTTATGGTTTGAGCAATGCCGACGACAATATTCTTACATGGCACGTTAAATACAAAGGCTGTTCTAAGGACTGGAATGTTACAATTCATAATTACAGCGTAGAACAGGCAGAGATTATCTCTCACGAGGAAGGCAACACAACCGAGACCTGCGACCCCGAATTTTCGATTTCGGCTAATACCACAACAGTAGGCGTAGGACGTTGGGAAATTTCGCCCTCTGTTGAATTCAAAACCGGTGATGCAAGTAATCCTAACATTACGGTTAAAGGTTTGCCCGCTAATTCCAACACCACGTTTAAGTGGTATATCGAAAGATACAAAGATAACAAGAACCCGAAGACTGACGAACTCCTTTGCTTTACCGAATCGGGTATCGTAACGGTTAAGAACCTTAACTACACGGCTAAGATTTCAACCAAGAAACATCTTGAATGTAAATCTGAGGTTGAACTCAATGCTAACGACGTTGAAACGCTTTACGGCGTTCAAGGTTGGTGGACTTCTTCTAACGACGACAAAGTTACTTACACCGGCGATAAGAGCAATTCGGCTTACAAAGTAAAAGTTGCCGGCTTGCCTTTCGGCGAAACCGAATTTGTATGGCACGTTAAAGGCGATAATGTCCTAACGAAGTAACTGACAAAGTTGTTATCGTAAATCAGCCCGTTACGGCTCAAATCGACGAAGATGCCGATAAGGCTACTTGCGGTACGGACGCAACTCTTAAAGCGGTTTACAATAACCCCGAACTCAAAGGTTATTGGACTTGTGAAAGCGATGCTTCGTTCGACGAAAACGCAACGGCAAATTACGTAGATAGGTCTAATTTTGAAACCAAAGTTAATAATCTCAATCCGCAAAAAGCCGAGTATCGTTTCCGTTGGAACATTTACTCTAACGGTTATGACGATGTAGATGGCAATCACATTGCAGGTTGTACGGATTTTGCAGACCAGACTATTACGATGAACTCTCTCAACGGAGTTATCGCAGATATGGCTAAGGGCGTTAAGAACGCAACTGAAAACGTATGCGGACCTGAAAGCACCATTACGGCTCACAATCCCTCAGGCGAAGGCTGGTGGACAACCAAACCCGCAGGTAACGAAAATCTCATTACTTCGGATATCAAAAACAACCAAATGACCTTCAACCTCGGCGACAAGAAGTCCTTAGTATTCGTATGGCACGAAAAATACAACGGTTGTGAGGCAGAAGACGAAGTAACGGTTAATAACATTGCTCCCAAGGTTAATGCCGGACCTGACGTTTATTACACTTGCGACGGAACGAGAAAACTCGAAGCCGAAAATCCGGGTGAAAATTCAGGTCGTTGGGAGAAAGTTGTTGCAACTGCAAGCGGCAGTTTCAAAGATGACGTTACCGATTACAGCGCAACCATTATCGATATTAACGACGATTCTTCGGTTAATTTGAAATGGATTGTTACCGCTAAGGACGATGCAACATGTAGTTCGTCGGTAGAAAGAACGGTTGTTAATCAGAGATTCCGTCCCGAAATCATTGCTGACCAAACTATCTGCGGCACTGAACTTCAAGTTATCGGAACGGAACCGACATTTGACTACAACGGTACTTGGTCTTGCATTACTTCCAACAAAGTAACCTTTGCTCAAAGCACCGATGCCAACACCAAAGTTTTGAATCTCCAACCCGGCGAAAACATTGTCCGCTGGACGGTTCTCAACAAAGACGGCGTTGTAAAATGTAACGCAAATTACGTTGATTACACCATTACCAACTTGCAGCCCTCTGTTGTTTCTATTATCGACGGCAAACGTGAGTTCTGCGGTAAAGAAAACGAAAAACTCGAACTCAAAGCAACTCCGTTGCGCGGCGACGAAATAGGCAAATGGACTGCTAACAAAACCTTTACTTCCGAAAACGGAATCGATAAGTCTAATATAATTTTGACCGCTCTCGAAAACGACGGAACTAAATTTGTTTGGACCGTTTACCGTGAAGGTCATACTCAATGTACTTCTACCGCCGAAGTAATGGTTTACAACAATAAAGTTAATATGGGTACGGGCATTTCGAGCCTTACCTACACTTGCGACGGAAAGGCAGAACTTGTTGCCTCCAACAACGCAGCCGACAATTCAGGCGTAACGAAAGGTTATTGGAAACCTGCTGAAAATATGTCCCTCGAAATCAATAACAGCGACAATTATCACGCAAGCGTTTCTGGCTTACCGCCAACGCAACGGAGAAATTTATTTGGACGGTTGAAAAAGGCGGCTGTTCGGAAAGCGTTGAAACTTCGGTTACTAACTATCAAGTAACTCCGAGAGTTTACGAAGTTGCGCCCATTTGTGCTAATGATTTCGGAAAGGCTACTTTGAAAGCCGACCCGCTCTCGCCCTACGGCGAAGTTAATAAAGACGTATTCGGACGTTGGGAAGTTAAAACATCGCCCGTTGTCGTTGATATTAAAAAGCCTGAAGACAACGAAACCGTTGTTGAAAATATGACCAAAAACGGAGAATACATCTTCACTTGGACTGTTTACAGAAAAGTAGACGACATTGCAGGCGAAGACGGTTACACCGACGGTGGTATCTGTCACGACTACAAACAAGTTATCGTTAATAACAACACCGTTAAAGCGGTTGCCGATACCAGATTCCGCGGTTTTGAAGACGACAGCAAGAACAAGAGCGCAATTCACGTTTGCGGACCTGAGTTCAAGATGTTGGCTAACACCGAGTCTGAGGCTACCGGCACATGGACTTTGTCGGACGGTTCTTCGGCTGAGGATTACATTGCAACAAGCGATAGCAATTCTCCCACCGCAACGGTTAGAAATATTCCTGCTGGCGGCATAACGATTAAGTGGACTGTTAAACGCAACGATAATTCTTGCAGCGACGAAGACGAAATAACGCTTTACAACGAAAAGACTATCGCAGTTGCTAACGTTCCCGAACAAACTTGCGACGGCACCGTTACCCTTACTACAAACAACGAAGTAACTGGTGATTACGAAGGCATTTGGTCTACCGATGCCCAAGGTTCGTTCAATTCAGAAAAAACTGAAAAAACTGCAAACGGTAAATCGGTTGTATTCCAAGGAATGGCTTACAACACCGATGCTATTTTCTATTGGAATTTGAAACACAAAGTAACCGTTACCGACGGCATTAACGAATACGATTATTGTAATTCCGACGAAATAAGAAAAGTTGTTAAGAACATCGATTTCGACTTCACCGCCGGAGTTAATGCAACAACTGATAATTGCAGCAGCGAATATCAACTCAAAGCAACCAAACCTGAGACTGCAACAGGTGAGTGGTCTACTTTGGTATCGGGTGTAGAATTTGATAATATCAACGATCCTAACACGACGGTTAAGAAACTCAGCAACAAGGAAGTTAATAAACTTACTTGGACCGTAACTCTTGACGGTTGCGATGCTAAGAAAAAGACGGTTGAAATTACCAACCTCGGCGTTGATACTCCCGATGTTTACACAACCAGCAAGACAACTTGCAACGAAACCGAAACCCTTTCGGCCGTTGCTGCCGAAGGCGGACACTGGGAGATTACTCCGAGCACCGTTGAATACGTAGATTGCAAATCTACCGATGCTAATATTACCGTTGGCAACTTGCCCGTTAATTCTACTGCAACCTTCGATTGGGTAATTGAACGCGTTGTAGACGACAAAGTAGTTTGCAGAAAATCTACTGCTGATGCTGACATCAACAAGACCATTACAATAACCAATATGAACTACAGAGCGGAAATTTACACTTCCGAACAGGTTATTTGTAACAATTATATCGAAGACCTCACCGCTAACGACGTTGTAGCAGAATACGGTGTTGAAGGTTGGTGGACTTCGAGCAGCAATCTTGTTAAATTCGGCGAATCTTCCGATGCTGCAACCGAGGTTACTTCTAAGAGCCGCAAAATCAACGCTTACGGCTTGCCTTACGGCGATGTAAGTTCTACTGGCACGTTAAAGGCGGTGATTGTCCTGAGGCTCCCGTAGCAAAAGTTGTTATCAGAAACGAACAAGTTACAACCGACGCTGACGAAGAAAGGTACACTTGCGACGGCAACTTAGACCTCAAAGCAGAACATCCTCTTGCATCTTGGGGTGCTAAGGGTTATTGGGAATGCACTTCAACCGGCGGTAACACCACCGAAGGTTTGGATATCGAAAATTCCGATAAAGACGAAGCCGCTGTAACAGGCATGAAACGCGGAGATTACGTATTTGAATGGACTTTGGAATCTCCTGCCCGCAAGTCTGATCCCGAAAAGGTGAAAGGTTGTGAGGCTAAGAAACAAATCACCGTTCATTCTTACGGTTTCGACATCACTGCCGACAACAGCACTGACGTTAAAGAAGTATCAGGAAAGAAAGTTCACGAAATTTGCGGACCTGAGTTCACCATTACCGCATCAGAGGCAAGAGCCGAAGGTTCGGGTTATTGGACTGGAATTGACGACTTTGTAGAAAACATTGAAACTGCAAGCAGCAACAACATATTGAGTTTCAATCTCGGTTCTACAAAATCCGCAACATTTACTTGGCATGATTATTACGGAACTTACAAAGGCGAAAAAGTTTGTCCGCAAGAAAGTTCCATCAACATTGTTAATATTGCTCCCGAGGCTAAGGCTGTTGCAAAACAATACACTTGCACCGGCGAAATTGACCTTGTATCCGATGCTGCCGCAGCAGGTTATCAAAGCGGCTGGCGTATGGCAGAAGGCACTTGGCCCGGCACGTTAAGCGGCAACAAGTTTACTTTCAACGCTGATAATGCGAAAGTAACCAACCCCGCATTGCGTAAAGCAAATCTTGTTTGGTTTGTTAAAAACGACAATGATTGTGAGGCAACTTACAACGTAACCGTTTACAACAACAAGTTTGAACCTGAAATCACAATCGATGCTGCTAACGCTCCTATGGTTTGCGGTTCTGAGGTTAAGGTTAAAGCAACCATTCCGACCGAAGGCTTTACGGGTAAATGGTCGCCGCTCAAACTCGGCTTAGAGTTCTCGCCTGATGACGAGTCCGAAACAACCGTCAGCGGTATGACTTACGGCAAAAACAAGATTCAGTGGACTGTTACCAATACCGAAGGCACTGACAAATGTAATAACCCGACAACAATCGACATTGACGACGTTCATCCGGGAACACCCGAAATTTCTTCTCTTATGAAGAAAGAATCTTGCGACGGTACGGCAGAACTCATTGCAGTAAAATCTCCGCTTGAAGGCGTATCGGGAACTTGGTCTGACAACAGAGGCGTTCTTTTGAAAGGCGGTTACAACGTAAATACCGAAAACGTTTCTATTAACAACGAAGACGCACTTCTCGAAGACGGTGATAACGTATTCACTTGGACGATTTCCAAAGTTGATTGGTGTAAAGAACCTACAACAATCACCTTACCAACAATACGGTTAATCTCGGTACTTTGATGGCAGAAACAGGTTCTACCTGCGATGAAAACGGTGCTTTCACCCTCGAGGCCGACAACTACACTGCTCTCAACGGTAATACCGCACACGGCGAATGGATTAACGAATCGGGTAAGATTAACATCGGCGAAAATTCGTCCGCTTACCGTGTATCGATTTCGGGCATAACGCCCAACACTTCCGAAAAATTCACTTGGACGGTATTCAAAGGCGAATGCCATAAATCCGAAAGTATAACCGTTACCAACAATTTCGTTAAAGCGGAAATGGTTGAATCAGACGTTTACACTTGCGGTAACACTGCCGAATTGGAGGCTCAACCGATTACTCCTTACGGCACTGACGTTCACGGAAAATGGACGGTTAAGACTTCAAAAGTAGACGGTATTACTTTCGACAGTCCCAACCATCACAAGACTGTTGTTAAAGGACTTTCAGTAAACGGCAAGTACGAATTTACTTGGACGGTTTACAGAGGCGAAGAAGACAAACCGCTTTGCAAGAAAGATGCAACCGTTACTGTAACGAGAGATTACTTCACCGTTAATGCGGCTGCCAACTACACCAACGGTGTTGAAGGTCAGACGGTTAAGAACGACAAAGTAATAGGCGTTTGCGGTGAGAGCGTAACGCTTACCCCGACCAAACCCGAAGGCGCAACCGGCAAATGGTATGCAGCAAACGGCTCAGTTTATTCTGAGGACAGCAAGATAACGGTTACGGGTCTTAACGAAAACGGAACTAAACTTATTTGGCAAGTTCAGCGCGGCACTGGTGACAACATCTGTACCGCAAGCGACGAAGTAATGGTTTACAACGACGTTGTATCTCCGACCGTAGATGTTGAAGAGGCAACCTGCAACGGCAATATCACGATGAGAACAACCAACGACCTTAGCGATAACCTCAAAGGCGTATGGTCTACCACTACTACCACCGGCAAGTTTAACGAAACTGGTAAGAACACGGCAGAAGGTTCCATCGCTAATTATACAGGAATACCTGACGGCGCAAAAGTATCATTCGTATGGACTTTGAAGAACACTGCAAACGGTCATACTTGCGAATCGCAACATCCGTTTGAAGTAACAAGCCACAACTTCACCCTTGCAGCCGACGAAACACTTGTTGCCGATTGTAAAGGCAAGATTACTCTTAACGGTGAATATCCGCAGAGCGTACCTGCATCGCAGTTGTCGGGTGTTTGGTCTGCTGACCAAAACTGCACCACTTCCGACAAGAAAGAACAGAAACTCGAAGTTTCCGAACTTAGTAACTTGACCGAAACGGTATTCACATGGACCGTTACCAACAAATACGGCGACGGCATTAACGACAAGTGCGTTAAATCAATGCACATTACCGTTACCAACAACGAAGTAACACAGGCTTCTATCAAGCCGGTTGAAAATCCGCTTTGCAAGTCTACCGTTAAACTCTCGGCTAACAACCCGGCAGTAGGAGAGGGCAAATGGATTATTCCCGAAGGCGTACACTTTGTAGACGGATATGCTTCTACCGATGCTATCGTTGAGGTTAAGGATTTAACCGCCAACAAGAACAACACCTTCATTTGGCGCATAACCAAAGGTAATTGTTCAGACGAAGACGAAGTAGTTGTTAATAACAAGCATTATGAAGCGGAAATTTCTACTCCGTCGCAATACATTTGTACTGACGAAATAGAACTTAACGGCAACGATGTTCAGGCACGTTACGGCGTAACCGGTGTTTGGACTGCCGATAACGACAGAGTAACTTTCGGTGAAAACAGCACCAAGACTTCTAACGAACGCAAAGTAACGGCACACAACTTGCCTTACGGTCCTACGGTATTTACTTGGACTGCAAAAGGCGAATGCGGTGATGTGCCGGCAACCGTTACCATTTACAATCAGACTGTTAAGGCAGAGGCTGCAAAAGAACTTCTCTCTTGCGAGGAAGGCGAAATCAAACACCTCGGCGCACAAGATGTTGAACAGGCTGATTGGATTGGCTACTGGACATGTGTAGGCGGTGTCGGCAAGGATAAAGTTAAATTCGACAACTCTACCAACTTTGAAACACGTGCATACGGCTTAACTGGCGGTGATTACGATTTCACTTGGACCGTTAAATCTCCGAGATACCGTGAAACTGACGGTAAGGAAGGTTGCTCTGCATTTGCAACTGAGAAAGTTCATGCTAACTACTTTACCACCGATGCAGATATGGGTGTTGTAGAAAAAACACGTTCTATTTGTGGCTCTGAATACGAAATCAGCGCGCAAACTCTTAAAGGAACAGGCCAATGGACTCTTCCCGAAGGCGTTACTGCAACAACTGATTTAACCAAGGAAACCTTACATTTCAACCTTGGTACTTTAACCTCTGCAACTCTTGTTTGGAAAGAGAAATACAACAATTGCGAGGCTACTGACGAAATCACTATCGTAAACGTTACTCCGACTATCAATCCCGGACCTGAGGTTTACTACACTTGCAACGGCGAAAGAACCTTAGAGGCAGAAGAACCGCTCGGAAATTCAGGCGAGTGGTCTGAGGTTGTTGCAACTGATTTGGGTGATTTTGTCGGTGAAAGAGGCATACATAATGCAGTTTACAAATTTGCAGAAGGTAAAGAAAACGTATCTGTTAATTTGCGTTGGACTGTAACAACCGCTGACGGCTGCTCAGTAGACAGAGATGTAGTTTTGGTTAATAACAAATACACTCCGACCGTTGAAATACCCGCTGAGGTTTGCGGTAGCGAAACCACTGTTATCGGATATAAGCCCGAAACTGGTTTCACAGGAAAATGGGAGGCATTAACCAATAAAGACAAGGTTAAATTCGCTGCCGAAAACGACACCAAGACCACCGTTACAGGTTTACAACTCGGTCAAAACGTAGTAAGATGGTCTGTAATCAATACCAACGGCAATGCTTGCAACGGTAACTACATTGATTACACCATCACCAACATTGCTCCGGGCAATGCTCTTATAACAAGCGAAACCCGCGAAATTTGTAACGGTGAAGAACTTAATCTTACTGCTGCTCCGCTTCCTGACGGAGTAATCGGCAAATGGACTTCTAACCGCGATATTAAGTTCTTGAAAGATGTTGATAATAGCGTTAATGTAACGGCAACCGAAATGAGTGCAGGTACGAGTCCATCACTTGGACAATTTACCGTGAAGGTCATGAAGCAGATTGTTCCGTACCCGACCGCATTGACGTTGTAAATAATTCAATCGTTTTGGGCGAAAAACACAAAGACGCATATACTTGTAGCGGTTCTTACATCCTTTCGGCTCAGAATCCCGAAGAACTCAATCCTTACGGCGATAAGGCAGAAGGTACTTGGACTGCTAAGACCGGCAACGCAACCGTTGAAACTATCGGAGATAGAGATTATGAAATTTCAATCAGCGATATTACCGCTAACAGCAGCGAACAATTTGTTTGGACCGTAACCAAAGGTCGTTGCGTTCAATTTTACGAAGTTAAGATTTTCAACCACCAAGTAGTTCCGCAGGCGCGTACCAAAGACGAAAAAGATTACATCTGTGATTCTTACGTAGATTTGGTTGCAACTCCGCTTGTCGGCTCTGATACTCACGGTTATTGGTCGGTTGAAAAATATCCGGACACTCGTGTTCCGGCATTTGACGACAGCAATATCGCTTCTATAAAAGCTACTTCTACACGAGTTAATAATCTTGACGTTCAAGGTCAGTACGCATTTGCTTGGAACGTTTACAGAGAAACCAAAGATTTCGGCAAAGTTTGTGATACTTCTGCAATCGTTAATATTACCAATGCAATGTTCACCGTTGATGCCGACCAAGACATTGACAACGAACACGGCAAATCTGCAAGTGCATGCGGCGGTTCTTACCACTTGAACGCTTCTACTCTCGCTAACGGCGTTGTAGAGCAGTTCTGGCAGACCGTTCCCGAAAATGCAGCTGGCATTACGTTTGACGAAAGCACCAATCCTCAGACTTATGTACGCGGTCTTACCAACAGCGGCGTAACTCTCAGATGGACGGTTGATAACGGTTCTTGCCGCAACAGTTCCGACCTCGTTATTTACAACGATGAATACACCGCTCTTGCATCTCCCGAAAGCGAATACATATGCGACGGAGCAGAAGGCGTAAGAATGACCACAACTAACGATTTAACCGACAAAATACTTGGGGTGTATGGTCTACGACTTCTGCAAGCGGTAGTTTCTCTGCTACCGAGGCCGGCGTTACCGAGATAACCGCAACTGACGCAGCAGGTGCATCGGTTAAATTCTATAACCTCAATAACGGTGCCTCTGCAACCTTTACTTGGACTGTTTATCATAAAACGGCAACAGGTACAGTTTGCAAGGCAGATACTCACTTTACCGTTACTAACAAAGAGTTTACCGTATCTGCTGGTGCAGAAGATTGGACTGCTTGTAACGGCGAATACACAATGAACGGCAGCCCGCTCGGCGAAGATACTTACACCGATGCTGATGACAACGTTCATACTTGGAGCGGTAAATGGACTGCTGATACCGACGTTGATTTCGGTGGCGACGAAGGCAATCCTAACGTTAAAGTTAAAGGTTTGAGCAATGCTACCGAAAACCATTTAACTTGGACCGTTACCAATCCGTATGGCTGTTCTGACAAGGCAACCGTTACTATTCACAACGAAGAAGTAAGCACGGCTAAGATTTACTATAACGAGTCAGAGGTTACTATTGACGAAAACAAAGTACCTCATATGAACATTTGTACTTCTACTTACACTCTCAATGCCGAAGAACCCATTTACGGTGAAGGTTATTGGGCTGGCGACGGTAAGATAACAAAAGTAGACGAAAATGCCGTACATTCTAATGTTGTACAAATTTCAGGTATTCAGAATAATACTCCTGCAACCTTTACTTGGACAATCAAACGTCCTAACGGTTCTAAGGGTTATGATTGTAAGAGCGAAACATCAATCGTTCTCCACAATCAATATTACGAATCCAATATTCTCTCGCCCGTTTTGACGGAGGAAGAAACGAATGGAAACGGTAAACTTGTTTGCGATTCTAAGGTTAATCTTGTTGCAGAAAATTCTGACGAGAAATACGGTGTTCCCGGACATTGGGAGGCTAACAAGAAAGTTACTTGGAAGAGCGATATTACTAATTATGCAATCAGCGTAGAAGACTTGCCCAAAGGCGAAACTACGGTATTTACTTGGGTTGTTGATAACGGAACTTGCGGACCTAAGACTGCCGAAGTTAAAATCCGCAACGAAGAAGTTACTGCCGATGCAGGTGAAGGTCATATCGCTTGCGGCGAAGACGACTTCTATTTGCAGGCTGTTAATCCGACACTCGGACAAGGACACTGGGAGGCAACAAGCGGTATCAACTACAAAGACGTTACCTTTACCAATTCTACCGCTGCTTACACTGAATTCGGCGGTATTACCAGCGGTAACTACACTTTCCGTTGGACGGTAACATCTCCGGCAGGTTGTATTAACAAAGAAGTATCGGAAGTAACTATTCAATACAAAGGCGGATTCGCCGTTAATGCAGATATTGATGCACAAATCGACAAAGAAACCGGTTTGAAATATCACAATATCTGCGGTGAAGACGTTGATATTTTGGCTAACACCGTAGAAGGTAAAGGCTGGTGGGTATGGAACAAAAACGAGGCAGAAATTGATAATTCTGAATCTAACATTATCCATGTAAGCGGCGTTAAGGCTTCCGCAAAACTCACTTGGTTGAAAAACGCGACGGTTGTACTAAGTCTGACGAAGTTACTATTTACAACCGCGAACCGAAAGTGCTTGTATCGAAAGACGATATTTACACTTCTACTTGCGACGGCAGAATCCGTTTGAATGCACAAGAGGCTCCGCAAGGTACAACCGGTGTTTGGTCTAAGGTTAAGAGCGGCGACAAAGGCGCATTTGAAGATAACGGTCTTAACGAAATCACTGCAAACTCTCCCTGGTATTCCGGAATTGCAGAAAATACTACAATCCGTTTCAAATGGACTGTTACCGATAACGAAATGTCCGATTGCAGCAACGACGATTACGTAGACGTTACCAACTACGAATATACTCCTTCTATTAAGATTACTGGCGACGGTGCAAGCAAATTCTGCCGCAACACCGCAAGTCTTGAAGGCTCGTTACCCGAGGAGGGATTCAGCGGAGTTTGGTCTGCCGAACCTAACGCTAAATTCGACGGCGACGGTACAACCTCAACCGTTAATGTAACTTCTATCGTAAGGGGCGAAAATACCGTAGTTCATTGGACTGTTACCGCAACTGCTAAACCCGCTTGCGTAAGCGAGGCAACCGTAACGCTTATTAACAATATGCCGTTACAGCCGACCATTACCGCAATGGATTACACTTGCAACAACCAAGTAACTCTTAATACCGAAGTGTTCAACGCAGAGGATTACGATAAAGACGTTCACGGCGAGTGGACTACGTTGGGCGGCGCAACAACCGAAAATGCATCGGATGTTACCACTACAACCTTCACTAACCTCGACCTCAACAACAATATCTTCTATTGGACTTTGACTAAGGGTGAATGTAAAACTCAGGCTTCTTGGACCGTAACTAACAATTACGTTGAGGCCAACTACGCAGGATACGCTCATAACGAAAGTGTTGAACTTTATAGTTGCGACAATACTAAGATGTTGCAAGCCGAAGACAACACTGTTGCTTATCCGGGTTCTGACGGTTATTGGTCGTCGCTCAACGGCTCTAAGTTCGTTGAAACGGCAACACCGTTAATACAACTTCGCTTGCAATAGTTCAGGCTGTTGAAATTCCTGCACAAGGCGACGTTCTTACTTGGACGGTAACTAAGGGCAAATGTTCAGACCCGAGAACTGTAAAAGTTTCCAACTACTATGTTGAGGCTGAAATTCCTGAGGAAAGCAAAGTAATTTGCAGCGACGACGAACTTGAACTTGAGGCTAAAAATATTGCGGCATACGGAACTAATGCTCACGGTTATTGGAAATTAGAATCCGCACCTGACGGCTTTAACGTAAATGATTTCAAAGGCTTTGAAGAAAGCACCAACTACATTACCGCCGTTAAAGGTCTTACTGCAAAAGGCGATTACACTTTCTCTTGGAATGTTTATTACAACGAGAAAGGTACTTGCGACAAACATGATTACATAAAAGTAACAAATATGAAGTTTGACGAAAACGAATTTGTTACTACTCCGGTTGTTGTTTACACTTGCGAGGATTACTATGAAATGAACGTTACTAAACCTGACGGAATGACAGGTTGGTGGGAGAAACCCGAAACCGTTGAATATGAAGACGGTATTGAGTCTTCCGACAATCCGAAAGCAGTTTTCGCAAACCTCAGCAACCAATCAAGCAACGTATTTGTATGGCATGTTGAGAAAGAAAAAGGCGGCTGTACGGCTAAACGTAACGTTACCGTTTACAGCAACCGTCCCAACGATGCTAAAATTGATATGCCTAAGAATGAAGAAGTAATTTGCGAAAATTACGTAACTCTCCAAGCAACCGACGTAGACTCCAAAGCAACGTTTATGGAATGGTCTTGCGACGATAAGAGCGTAACTTACGACAAAGAAACTTCTGAACAAACCGTTAAGGCTTCTAACCTCAAAGACAATTCTACTACAACGTTCACTTGGACGGTAGGCAGAAATCTCGGCGATGGTACTGACAGAGTTTGTAAACACTCAACCTCGGTTAAGGTTAAAAATACTCACTACGAGGCTGAAATTATCAGTAAGGACGAAACGGTATGTTCTTCTAATGCTGTAATAACTATTTCTGCACGCAGCATTAAAGAATCCGCTGCCGAAGGTTGGTGGACTGCAAGCGATAACAGCATTGACGAGACCACGGCAACGACCGAAAACCTCACCGTTACCGATTTCGTTCACGGAGCAACCACTTACACATGGCACGTTAAGAAAGGTTCTTGCGATGAAAAAACGGCTCAGGTGGTAATCACCAACTCTGAGGTTACTTCGAGAGCAGCCGAAGGATTTACTACTTGCGTTGAAAACAACGTTCCTCTTACTGCTAACGCCGAAGACCTCAACAACAAAGCAACCGGCGCTTGGACTAAGGATTTCACTGACGATAAAGTAACTATCGACAACTCAACTTCTTACTCCGCTACGGTTTCTGGACTTTCAGGCGATAAATACACTTTCGTTTGGACCGTAACCTCCGAGGACGAAAAATGTAAGGAAGAGTCTCGCATAACGGTTAATGACAATTACTTCACCACTTCAATTATGGGTACAAAAGACCATAAACTTGATGTCTGCGGCTCTGACGACATTGAAATTCAGGCTGTTAAACCTTCTCAAAGAGGTGTTTGGACTACTGACGACAACGTTGAAATCAACGATAAGTCTTCTAACGTAATTACCGTAAGCGGTTTAACCGATAACGCTAAACTCGTATGGACGGAATACAGAGGCAACGAAGAAGATAAGAGCCTTTGCTCGGCATCTGATTACGTACTCTTACCAACCGCAAACCGGCTCTTAACGTAACCAAATCTTACACCACTTGCGACGGTGATGTTCAACTTGTTGCAACATACGGAAAAGACGGTGAAGTAGGTATTTGGACTAAGGTTGCAGAATCTTACTCTGGTTACTTCGGAACATCTCTTGAAAAATTGAATTCTGCATCTAACGTTCCGATGGCAGTTTACCACGGCATTGACCCGAACCACGAAGTTAAACTCCGTTGGACGGTTTACGACAACGTTTTGACTTCTTGTTCTGACTACGAAGACGTAACGGTTAAGAGTTACCAATTCTCGCCCGTTATCAAGTTAGACAACAACCAAGTTTGCGGCGACGGTGAATACTCAATTCAGGGAACTATTCCTGCCGAAGGATTCCACGGAAAATGGACTTCTCCGACCGTTACTTTCACTGACGACGAATCGTCCGTAACCACGTTCAAAGACCTTGCAAGAGGCGAAAACGAAATCATTTGGACTGTTTACGATAACGAAGGTAAATGCAGCGAAAATAAGACTACCGTAACCGTTTACAATAACGCTCCTTCACAGGCTGAAATTCTCAATTCGAGAACCAAAGAAGGTACTCAGACTTGCGACGGTAAAATGGCTCTGCGCGTATCGGCAATCGAATCTGACGAAATCGGTACATGGAAAGCGTTGAACGGTTCAATTACTTTTGAGCCCGATGCTGCTGACAACAGACTTACTCAGGCATCTGGATTTGCTCCTAACAGTGCAACGACATTGGAATTCACCGTTACAAAGGGTGAATGTTCAACCAAGGATACTATTACGATATTCAGCAATGAAGTTCTTGCAGTAGCCGGAATTGACGATGAAAGTTGCGACGGAACGGCAACTCTTGATGCTACCGACCCGGCAACCTTAGTTTACAAAGGCAACGGTTATTGGACTGCAAGCAACGACGAAGTTAAGTTTGAAGGCGGCAACAACTCCTTAGCAGCGGCTAAGGTAACCGATTTGCCTGCCGGAGAAACGATATTCATTTGGACGGTAGAAAAAGGTAAATGTAAGGCTACCAATTCGGTAACTATTACTAACAACACCGTATCTGCCGTTATTACCAACGTTGAGGCTGACGAAAGCGGTAAGAAAGTTCTTTACACTTGTAAAGATTCTGAAATACTCAAAGCAAACAACCTCACTGGTACTAATGCAAAAGGCGAATGGTCTCGCGGTGTTGCCGACCAAGTAACGATAGAGGCTACTGCTAACGTTGCAACTATCAGCACCTTCAAACAAGGTTCTAACAACGTTATTTGGACTGTTACCAAAGGCGGTTGCAAGAAAACTGACGAAGTAACAATCGTAAGCAACACAGTTCACACTTCTATTACCGGTGTAGATGAAAACAGCAGAATCTACACTTGTAACGATTACCAAAAACTCTCGGCAGTATTACCGAGCGGTTGCAAAGGTATTTGGACAAAAGTATCGGGTGTGGCTGACATCGAAGGCGACAAAGAATCTTCAACCATTATGTTGAAATCTCTGCCTAACGACAACGACGTTGTAATGTCTTGGAAAGTAACAAGTCTTACTAACGAGGATTGTTACGAAGAACAAGTCGTAACCGTTAAGTCTAACAAAGTAACCGCTGAGGTAGACGAAGATATCGTTTACACCTGCGGTGAAGATGTAACCATCAATGGTAACGCTTACAGCAATGCTAAAACTTGGTGGACTCCTGCAACCGATTCTAATCAAGGCGTATTGAGCAATTCAACGGCTGCCGAAACAAGAGTTTCTAACGTTAAGATGGAAACTGCTGAGAAATACATTTGGCATGTTAAACTCGGCAACGAGAAAGAATATTGCGAATCTACTGCTCAGGTAACTGTTGTTAATAACGGCTTTAACATCAGTGCAGGCGTTTACGACAGAAATGTAATCTGCGACTCTATCGTTCCTCTCAACCCGACTCCGATTTATGGCGGTGAAGGATTCTGGATGGTAGAATCCGGCGAAGGCACTGTTGAAGTATCTACGCTTTACAATACGAGACTCCATATCAAACCTGGTGCATTGGTTAATTTGAGATGGACTTACACTAAACGCCACGGCGATAAAGAATGTACTAAGGAGGCTTACGTAGCAATTAAGAGCGACCAAATAATTGCTTCGGCTCTGCCGGTAGAAACATGTTTTGATAAAGCAACTCTCTCTGCTACTTTGAACACAGGTGAAAGCGGTTATTGGACATGCGCTACTGACGGCGTTGTAATAGACGGTTCGGGCAGTTCAACTGCTTACGATGGTAATCCGACTGCTTCTGTATCTAACTTGAAGAAAGGTAATAACTCGTTTACATGGCACGTACAGAACGAGAAAGGTTGTAAAGACCAAACCAGTATTTACGTTAATTACTTAGAACCTGAATCTACGTTGCCGCACTCGGAAATTCTTGATTGGTGTTCCGACACTTACGAATTGCAGGCTAACAAGAATCCGTACTTAACACCCGGATATTCAGGAAAATGGGAAATTACCGAAGGATTTGGTGAAATTTCAGACCCGACAAGATACAAAACCACTATTAAAGGTATGCATCGCGGTGTAACCACTACGATTAAATGGACTGTTCGTTCACAAAGCGGTTGCGAAGGTTCTTCGTATGTGAAGATTAAAAACAATGCACCTTTGGTTGAAGCAGGTTCGGTTAAGGTCTGCGGTCCTGACGGATTGTTGGGTGCAACACCTCCCGAAAGTGATAATCAGCACGGTACGTGGAAGATGCACAGGGCTACCACTTATCCTGAATTCAGTTTTGAGGATGCAACCAAATACAATACTCATTACTACGGTGCGCAGAAAGGTGCAACCCAACTTATTTGGACTGTCGTAGACGATATTACTGGTTGTAAAGATTCAGTAGAAATTACTGTAACCAATACCGACTTCGTTGCCTCGGCAGGTGATACGAGAGATATTGACTCTTGTTCGGCAGTAGTTACCCTTTCGGGTACTCCGTTAGAGCCGGGTGATATAGGTTGGTGGTCTGCTGCTGACGAAAATTCAGGACTTGTATTCTCTTCGCCCAACCACCACATTACTCAGGTAACGGGTATGAGATACGGAGCAAATACCGTTAAATGGCACATAACCAGAGACGGTTCTTGCGACAGAGAAGGAACGGTTGTAATTAACTCTAAGATTTATCCGAGTTTCACGGCCGGTGAAGACGAGGTTACTTGTAGTCCGACATTACAATTGGGTGCATCTAATCCTAGTCTTACGAAGACGAAAGATACGGAGCAAATACCGTTAAATGGCACATAACCAGAGACGGTTCTTGCGACAGAGAAGGAACGGTTGTAATTAACTCTAAGATTTATCCGAGTTTCACGGCCGGTGAAGACGAGGTTACTTGTAGTCCGACATTACAATTGGGTGCATCTAATCCTAAGTCTTACGAAGACGAAAAGAATTGGGATAAAGTAACATCTAAGTGGGAAAGATTGTCAGGTGATGTAAGCGTTAAGTTTACCAACTCTACAAGTTACGCTTCTAAGGTAACGGGCTTAGGTGTCGGAACTACAACTCTCAAATGGACGGTAGACAACGGCTCTTGTGTAATGGAAGCAGTTAAGACAATCGTTAATAATGGTGTTATTGCCGATGCAGGCGGCGGAAGTGATACTATCAAGCAATGCGACGATTATTATCAGTTCTTTGCACAGTTGCCCGGAAAAGACAGAAACACCGGTAGAGACCAATACGACTCATTGTACTGGGATATTCCTTACGGCGGCGGTTCGTTCGACGTTGTAAAAACTCACAGCGACTACGTTTACGAAGGCTCTTCCGCAACCAATATGTACACTTCATTGTGTAACAATACTACGGTAAGGAATTTGAACCAAGGTGCAAACGTAATTACTTGGAACGTATGGTACAAAGGTTGTCATACTGTTGATACGGTTTACATTAAGAACCTTTCGCCGAGCAAAGCCGTTACAATGGCAAGCGAGGTAATTTGCGACAACAAATATCATTTGAGCGCAAACAATCCGAGAATCGGTGTCGGAATGTGGAGAAAGGAAACCGATAATTCTAACGTAGTGATTTCAAGTCCGTACGACAACTACACCGAAGTATCTAATCTCGGTATAGGCGACAACAAGTTCTATTGGACCATTACTAACGAACAAGATGGCAGAGTTTGTATTTCTGAGTCTGAGGTTGTTCTTACCAACGAGGCAATGAACGTATCAGCCGGTTCAGACCAAGTAGTCTGCGATACAGTTGCAAATCTTGCGGCTGCCGACCCGAGTCCGTACATCGGAAGTTGGACACCGGTTAATGCTTGGGGCGATATCGAAGATAATACTAAGTTTGAAACCAAAGTTACGGGCTTGCATATCGGTGCTAACACGTTCAAATGGACTAAGAAGAATCCTAACGGTAAGTGTGAAGTAAGTGCTCAGGTTGTCATTACGGTTAATAAGCCTACCAAGGCATACGCTGGAAAAGACTTTACCGAATGTTTCGACCACTCCGACCTTCACGGTAACACTCCCGATGTAGACGAAATCGGAACTTGGAAAGCACTCAGCGGAGATATTAAGATTAAGGACAGCAACGCTACCGATACTCGTGTAGACAATCTCAGCGGTGGTAACAACACCTTCGTATGGACTATCACCCGCGGCGGTAACCCCGAAGACGAAAATGCTTGTTCTTCTTCTGACACGATAGTTGTTAATAGTTTGAAACTTGATATGTCCGTAACGTCCGACAAGTTGGAATACTGCGAGGATTACGGCGAGGTTAAAGGTTCTGTTAATTTGGAAGACGGTACTTACACCTCAGAATGGATACCGGTAGGCGGAAGTGCTAAGTTTATAGAATCTACTGCAAACACCACTGCCGTTACCAATCTCCAAGAAGGTACTACACCTTGCGTTGGATTGTAAGAGTTCCTAAGAACGACGGTTCTGACCAAGTTTGCGAAAACTATCAGGATATTATCGTTACTAACAACACTGCTCCGAGAGCACTTGTTACAAAGACGAGAATTGTCTGCGATACGTTTACCGAAATTTCGGCTAACATACCTCCGCAAGGCACTTACGGAAATTGGGAAGTAGTTCAAGGTTTTGGTAAGTTCAAAGACGGTAACTCTACTACTTACAACACTACAATTTACTCTTTGGCACAGGACGACAACTTCTTGACATGGACAATTCATAAAGGTAGTTGTACCTCGGTTGATACGATGAGAGTAGTAGTAGGTAAGATTTCGACGAGTGTTTCCGGTGATAACAACACCGATTCGTTGGAAATTTGCGGCGAAACGACGAGAATTTCCGCAGCAGAAGCACCTGCAACGGGACGTGGTTGGTGGACAACCAATTCGAGAAACATCGTCTTCGGTGATGGCAACAGCGAAAGCACTTCTCACAATGCAAACATTTCGGGTGTAACTACCGGTAACCACACTCTCGTATGGCACGTAGCGCAGGATTACGAAGTAGCCGGTGTTAAACAGACTTGTTACAACGATGCTAAATTGGTAGTTTACAACAATAAGTACACTGCTACTGCAACACTTGCAACGCCTAACCCGATATGCGGTGGTTATGCAACACTTATCGGTAACACACCTGCTGGCGGTGCATTAGGTTATTGGAAAGCACCTCATACAGCAGAATTCTCCGATACATTGTCGGCTGTAACAACTATGTATCCTTCCGTAAACGGTCTTACAACTGCTGAATGGCATATTACGAAAGGAAAATGCGAAGATATAGCATACGTAGACGTTCACAATTATACTGTCGAGGCTTTGGTAAGCGCAGAAGAGATAACGGCTTGTAGCGAAAATGACGTTATGGTTATCACTGCTCAGAAACCTCCTGAGGGCGGCCGCGGTGAATGGACTAACCCCAACGGTCATGTTTCAATTGCAGATCCTATGCAAATGTAACTACCGTTACCGACATTCAACAAGGTGCTAACGTAGTTAAATGGACGGTATGGTCTAAGGAATACGAAGACGGTGTTACATGTTCGGCATCTAATCAAATAGTTGTAAACAACAACAAATTTGAAACCAATGCCGGAACGGACCACGAGGTTTGTAGCGAAGATTCAACGGCTGTTATTACGGCTCAGTTCCATGGAACGAGGGCAAAAGGTTTCTGGTCGGGCGGAATTTTTGAAAACTCCACCAGTTACCGCACCACCGTTTACGGTTTGAGACCTGCAACGCCTACTACTTTAACTTGGACCGTAAGTCTTAACGGTTGTACGGAAAGGGCAGAAGTTGTTATTACCAACACTAAGGTTGATATTCAAATCAATTCGGGAAGTAAAATTACTTGTACGCCTTTCACCAACCTTGAAGCAAGACAATCTGCTGGAACAGGTGTTTGGAAGGTAATTGACGGAACAGGTACAATTACTCCGAGTACTTCTCAGACTGCCGAAGTTGTAGGTTTGCGTAAAGGTGATAACACAATCCGTTGGACTGTAACTTACGGTAACGAGTCTAAGTGTGAAACGTACAAAGACGTTATTGTAAATAATGCAACGATTGATATTACCGCAGGTGAGACTCAGAAAATATGTGATACGTTTGCAATCCTTGCCGGTACACCTCTTGAACCGAATCAGGTAGGTGAATGGGTATTCGGTCCTACGTATTCTAAACAGATGTCTTACGAGGGTTCCGGACCTACTATCGAAACGCCCTCTTTGTACAATACAAAAGTAACGGGATTGTGGTACAATGATAACGGCTCTGGATATTCTAATACGTTTACATGGCATATTAGAGACACCAAAACCAATTGTGAAGCCGAGGCTGCGGTAGATATTATATCTTACCACTTCACAACGGATGCGGACGTTAGTACAATTGAAAACTATCATGAAAGAGAAGAATCTACTATTAGGTTAGAGGCTTTGCAAGAAAGTACTTATAGCGGAACTTGGAAAAAAGTAACTGGTACGGGTAAGATTCAATCGCCTGATGATAACGTTACCGTTGTAGACAATCTTTCACAAGGTACTAATATGTTCGCTTGGGAGGCTACATTGAATCCTGTCCCTGATAAAAATGGAGTAAATACAGTTCCTGTTTGTCATGCTAAGGACTTTGTTAAGGTTATTTATATTGCCTTTACCGTTGAAGCGGGAACTAACAGAACAACCTGTGAAGATTCTATTCAGTTGAGTGCTCAACAAATTGAAGGTGCAGTATCTTCTTATTGGACTGCGGCTCATAAGGGTGCATCTCATGACGGAGCATCCGGTATTGACAACTCGCTCGATCCGAAAACTTGGGTACACGGATTGGCTCCGGGACGTAACGTATTCTACTGGAATGTTGTTAAGAACGGATTTAGAGCATTAGACTCTGTTGAGGTTTATAGTTACAAGTTCAGCGTTGATGCCGGTAAAGACCAACATCTCTGTGTTGATTACACTCAGTTGCATGCTACCGGTCCTATGGGCAACCCGTTGGTAAGAGATAATGTAAAGAAAGATAATCCTTACGGCGACGGTGAAGAAGAGGAAGAAGAACCTACTACTACGACAACTTGGACAGGTTATTGGGATACTCCTTCGGGCGGTGTACGTTACTTTAACAACAAGAAGTCTGATACCGAAATCGATTCTATCCTTGCAATGACTAATGTTCTTGTATGGAATGTTAAAGCGACAACTTCAACCTTAACGCCTGATATGGGCGGTAGACCTAAGACTTGTTACGCTCAGGATACGGTAAGAATTTCTTACTACAAATCTCCGGCACCCGACTTTACGGTAATACCGAGAACAGCGGCAGGTTGTAGTCCGTTTACGGTTGAATTTGCTAACACTACTATCAACAACATTGATACTGCATTGCATCTCAAAGAAGTTGGTTATGTATGGAACTTCGGCGGCTTGTTGCAAGTACAAGATGTTGCACACGATTCGATTGTTGAACAAACATTCTACAACGATGCTTCTTACGATAGTACATTGACGATTAAATTAACGTCGGAACTTACGATACCGAGTGGTGAAACTTGTACGGCAACCGATTCGATGGACATCACGGTATATGCTATTCCGTTTGCTAACATCGACCTTTCAAGTTACATCTACAAACAACCGAATATGAAGGTTGAGATGTATGCTGACAGTGTTCCAGGTGCATTTACAAGATATGCTTGGAACTTCGGCGACGGCACGGGTGATGTTTGGTTGGACAACACTGAATTTAAGTCTACCGAAATTCACGAATACGCAACTTACGGCGATTACACGGTAGTACTTGATGTTAAGAACAAACATTGTGCTGCAAGTGATACAGTTCAGATAACCATTATCCCGGCTGCTCCTACTAAGACGATGATGGCTACCAGATACAACGGATGTAATCCTTATCTCCACGAATTAGTAGAGGGTGTAAGATTTGCAGATTCTATCAGATGGGATATTTACTACGTTAATGATTCTACGGTACTCCAAGCAAGCATTGACGTACCTGACGGACAAAGCGGAACGTACTTGTTCAACAAAGTAGGAAGATACCTCTTGTATCAATACGCTTTCGGTCCTGGTGCTGAGGGAGAAACCTATATGAGAACTGATACGGTAGTTGTTTATCCGACACCTGTTGCAGAGTTCTCGGTACATCCCGATACGGTAAGATTACCGAATATACCGCTCTTTACATCTAATCAATCAACCGAGGCGGTACGTTACTCTTGGGATTTCGGCGACGGCGTAACTTCTGACGAAATGGAGCCTGTTCACTATTACACCACAGCCGGCGACTACTACGTGAACTTAACCGTTTACTCAGAACATGAATGTTCTGCTCAGGCAACGGAGAAATATGTAAGGGTTGAACCCGAAGGAATGTTGAGATTCCCCACTGCATTTGTTCCCGACCCGTCAGGACCTTGCGGCGGAATTGAAACCAAGTTCCACAACTACGTATTCTTGCCTTACCCGAGAAACGGTGTTAAAGAGGGAACGTACTTACTTGAAATCTTCAACCGTTACGGCGAAAAGATTTACGAATCCACCGACCCGAATATTGGTTGGGACGGATATTACAGAGGCGAACTTTGCAAACAAGACGTTTACGTATTCAAGTGCAGATGTACGTTTGAAAACGGAAAAATCTTCAAACAAATCGGAAACGTAACGCTTTTGAGATAAAAATTTCGCAAATCGTTAATCGAAAAAATGCCGCAAACAATAAAAAAGTTTGCGGCATTTTTCTTTTTTCTGCTAAATGTTTTTTAAATTTGCCGTTGTTAATTAAGATTGAAAAAATGAGTATCGAAGCAGATTTTTATAATACTGTTGCAAAATTTAAATCGTTGGATATTGCCCTTCAAGAGGGTTACAAAGAAAATTATTTGTATTCTCTTGTTTGGACTTCGGCGGCTTTGTCGGGAACTGAGTTTGAAGAAAACCAAGTCGCAGACTTTTTTTTTACTCAACGTGTTCCCGAAGGAAAAAAACTTTCGGATTCGGAAAATCTTTATTCCCTTTTTGAGGCTTATACCGAGGCTTTTAAAATTGCACGGACATCTTCCGTTTTAACGTCCAACGAAATAAATTTATTTTACAATCTTGTTGCAAGACGTTCATTTAAAGGTACTTGTATCAATTTGCAGGGTTTGTCGGATTTTTGTGAAAAATACAATATTCTTTGTCAAAATACTGACAATATTCAACCTTTGGAAAAGTATTACCTAACTTTTGACACTTATTTTGAAATTGAGAAATTACAACCGTGGGACTTTTTTTCTTCCGAAATGTCGCGGCTTGTGATGCATTTTTTTCAATTTAGTTTGCAAATAGTTCCTACAAAATTTTTTACTATTCCTACTGATAAAACCGAAATGCTGAAAATGCACATTGATTGTTTGAATAAAGAAATTTCTGATTTTTTAAAAAAGGTTTAATATTATGGCATTAATAAAAACTTTGCTCGGAAAAACTCCCAAATTCGGAAAAAACATTTGGCTTGCCGACAACTGCACTGTTATCGGCGATGTTGAAATAGGCGATGATTGTAACATTTGGTTCAACGCTGTTTTGCGCGGCGATGTTAATTCGATTAGAATAGGCAACAGAGTAAACATTCAGGATAATGCTTGTTTACATTCCACTTACAAAACCAACCCTCTTAATATCGGTAACAACGTTTCGATAGCCCACAGCGCTGTTGTTCATGGTTGTACGGTGAAAGACAATGTTTTAATCGGTATGGGTGCAATCGTTATGGACGGTGCGGTTATTGAAGAAAATTGCATAATTGCAGCCGGAGCAGTTGTAACAAAAAATACTCAAACCGAAAAAGGTAGCGTTTATGCTGGTTGTCCTGCGAAAAAAATAAAAAATACCGATGAAAAACTGCAAAAAGATTTGATTGACAGAATTGTTGATAACTATTCAATGTATGCAGATTGGTATAGAGAATAAAAAAATGTTAAAAAAAATTTGTTGCATAGAAAAAAACTTTTTATTTTTGCGGCAGATTAATTAATGAGTTATGATTGCTAACAATAATGCATATTTTTACGCCTTTTATTTTTACTTTACCGCAACGGTGAGGCGTTAATTTTTTGTGTGTTTTGTTTTGATGCAATGAAAAATCTTAAAGCCTCACCAAAAAACGGTGAGGCTTTTTTGTTGGGAAAAAATATAAGAAAAAAATGAAAATAGCAATTCAAGGCATTCGCGGTGCATTTCACGAGGTGGCCGCACGGAGATTTTTTTCAAACGAAAAAAATATTGAAATTATTGAAAAAATGTCTTTTGCCGAGGTTTTGGACAGCGTTTGCAATTACGAAAGCGACTACGGAGTTATCGCAATAGAAAACACAATCGCCGGAACAATTCACGCCAATCTCAGGTTGTTAAGACAAAAAGAAGTAAAAATAGGCGGCGAAATTTTTATTAGAATCAAACAAAATTTGGCTGCTGCAAAAGGCGTTAAAATCGAAGAATTAACCGAAGTTTACAGCCATTATATGGCAATAAACCAAACACGTCAATTTTTCTCTAAGTATCCGAATATCAAATTGATAGAAAATCCTGATACGGCTTTGTCAATGAAAATGGTGGCTGAAAGCGGAAACAAAACTTGGGGTGCAGTAGGCAGCGTAGAAGCCGCAGAAATCAACGGTTTGGAAGTTTTGGCTTCGGGTATTGAAACTAATAAAAAAAATTACACCCGTTTTTTAATTGTTTATCCCAAAAACGAAGACGGTGTTCAGGAATACGACAAAGCCTCGTTAAATGTCGTTTTGAAAAACGAACCCGGAGGTCTGGCAAAAATCCTTTCCGTAATTTCTTTTTACAGCATTGATATGACCAAAATAGAATCTTCGCCGATAATCGGTCAGCCGATGAATTATATGTTTTACATCGACGTAAAATTCGACGACAAACTCCGTTACAAAAATATGATAACCGCAATTCGTCCTTTGGTAAAAGACCTTAGCATTTTGGGCGAATACAAAGCGGGGGAGGAGTCTTGGAAAGAAATTCATAATTCATAATTAAAAATTGAAAATTAAAAATTAAAAATGAGATTATCAATTATAGGTTTGGGCCTTTTGGGCAGTTGTATGGCTTTGGATTTGAAGAAAAGAAAATTTGCCGAGAGAATTTATGGTTACGACAAAAGTCCTGTAAGTCAGGAATATGCATTGCGGGTAGGTTTGATTGACGAAGGTGCGGATTTAGAAACCGTTATAAAAAACGGCGATATAATAATCGTTGCAATTCCCGTGAGCGCGGCGATAAAACTGTTACCGCAAATTTTAGATAAAATTACTGAAAATCAAATAGTTGTAGATATTTGTTCTACTAAACATTCCCTTTGCGAAAGGGTAAAATTCCACACTAACCGCAGTCGTTACGTTGCCTGCCATCCGATGGCGGGACGGAAAATTCGGGACCTTGGTCGGCAATTTCGTGTATGTTCGACGGTAGGGCGGTAATAATGTGCGACACGGAAGATTCCGACGAAGAAGCCGTTAAAACGGTAAGAAAAATGTTCGAGGTTTTAAATATGAATCCGATGTTTTTTTCGTCTTCAAACCACGACGTTCATGTGGCTTACGTATCGCATATTTCGCACGTAAGTTCGTTTGCGTTGGCTTTGACGGTTTTGGAAAAGGAAAAAAACGAAAAAAATATTTTCAACCTTGCCTCGGGCGGTTTTTATTCCACTGTCAGAATTGCAAAGTCGAGTGCGGATATGTGGGTGCCTATTTTCGACGACAACAAAGAAAACGTTATGACCGTTTTGAATACTTACATCGAAAAATTGCAGGATTTCAAACGGCTTTTGGAAGACGATGACATTGCCGGAATGAGCGAGTACGTCTCTAATGCTAACAAAATCAGAAAAGTTTTAAAATAAAATAATATGGATTTCAATCAAATTTTCGGCACGAAACCGTGGATAATTGCAGGTCCCTGTTCTGCCGAAACCTTAGACCAGACACTTGATACTGCAAAACAACTTTCAGCCAACGGCATAAAAGTTTTCAGGGCTGGAATTTGGAAACCGCGCACTCGTCCAGGCAATTTTGAAGGAGTGGGCGAAGTCGGTTTGGAATGGCTCAGAGAAGTAAAAAAACAAACCGGAATGTTTACCGCTGTGGAGGTTGCCAACTCAAAACACGTTTGGGATGCAATCCGCGGTGGAGTGGATATTCTTTGGATTGGTGCGCGTTCTACGGCGAATCCGTTTGTTATGCAGGAAATAGCCGACGGTTTAAGAGGTTGCAACATTCCCGTTTTAGTAAAAAATCCCGTCAATCCCGACGTGGAACTTTGGCTCGGCGCAATCGAAAGGCTTGAATCGGCAGGTCTTAACAACATCGGCGTAATTCACCGCGGATTTTCCAGTTACGAAAAAATACTTTATCGTAACGCTCCTATTTGGCAAATGCCTATTGAACTCAAACGCCGCCGTCCGGATTTGCCTTTGTTTTGCGACCCTTCTCACATTGCAGGCAAGCGTGAATACTTGTTTGAGATTTCTCAAAAGGCGTTAGACCTTAACGTGGACGGTTTAATGATAGAATCGCACAGAAATCCTGACGAGGCTTGGTCGGACGCAAAACAACAATTAACGCCCGCTGCTTTGGACGAAATGTTGAAAAAACTTGTTGTCAGAAAAGTTAATCCCGAAAATGTTAAGACCGAAACTCTTAACGAACTCCGTTTCAAAATAGACCAAATCGACAATGATTTAATCGAACTTTTGAAAAAGCGTTCGCATATTTCTGAAAAAATCGGCGAATACAAAAAATCCGCTTCAATGACCGTTCTTCAGCCTCAGCGTTGGGAATCGATGATTGAAAAATACAACAAAATTGCCGTTGAAAACAATCTTGACGAAAAAATGGTTGAAGGAATTTTTAAATTGATTCACCAAGCAAGTATCAATATTCAGTCGAAAATTATAAATGGGGCTTAAAAAATGTTGTATGTTTGTTTGTCGGACTTGGGCATTGAAAACGCCGAAAAGCAACTCGGTGAAGAAAAATTTGCCGAATTGAGGATTGATTTGGTAAAACCGACTTTTGAAGAGACGAAATTTTTTTTGCAAAAACATTCTGACGTAAAATTTATTGTAACTTGCCGTCCGGGTGTTTTTGACGAAGAAACTTCGCTCAATTATCTTCGGCTTGCCGTTGAACTTGGAGCGGAATACATTGATATTGAGGTAGAAAGGGGAGAAACTATTGCGGAAGAATTTTCCCGCATAAAGGGTAAAACGAAAATTATAATTTCTTACCACAATTTTAACGGAACTCCTTCTTTTGAAGAATTAAATCGCATTCGTTCTTCGTGTCAATTTGCCGACGTTGTTAAAATAGCATGTACGGCGGTTAATTACGAAGATTTAGGAAAGATTACGCTCTTTACGATAATGTTTCCGTTCCGACGGTTGCCTTTTTGATGGGCGAAAAGGGGAAAATCACGAGATTCGGCTGTTTAAAATGCGGTGCGCCGTTTACATACGTCTCTCCTGACGACGGCAAACAAACCGCTCCCGGACAATTAACCGTTTCGCAAATGAGAAAAATTTTATCCGCTTTGTCTTAAATGGTAAAATATTTTTGAAAATTCGGTTGTAAATTTTTACTTTTGTGCTAAAATATTTTAACACAATTTTCTTTATCAGTGATGGACAACGAAATTTTTGACCTTATCGAAAAGGAATACAGCCGTCAGAAAAACGGCATTGAACTTATTGCCTCGGAAAACTTTGTTTCTTCCGCCGTTATGAGGGCTATGGGTTCGGTTTTAACGAATAAATATGCGGAAGGTCTTCCCGGAAAACGTTTTTACGGCGGCTGTTCCGTTGTAGACCAAGTGGAAAACATCGCCATCGAACGTCTTAAAAAACTTTATGATGCCGAGTGGGTAAACGTTCAGCCGCACTCAGGCGCACAGGCTAATATGGCTGTTTTGTCGGTGGTTCTTAATCCGGGCGATACTTTTATGGGTCTCGACCTCGACCACGGCGGACACTTGTCGCATGGTTCACCCGTTAATTCGTCGGGTAAACTTTACAATCATGTTTCTTACAACGTCAATGAAAAAACCGGTCTTATCGATTACGACCAAATGGAAAAAGTCGCTTTGGAAACCAAACCGAAACTTATTATCGGCGGAGCATCGGCTTATTCACGCGATTGGGATTACGAGCGTATGCGTGCCATTTGCGACAAAATCGGTGCGTTGATGATGATTGATATGGCTCATCCTGCCGGACTTATTGCAGCCGGACTTTTGAAAAATCCCTTGAAATATGCTCACATCGTTACCTCAACAACTCATAAAACGTTAAGAGGACCTCGCGGCGGAATTATTCTTTTAGGAAAAGATTTTGAAAATCCTTGGGGATTGAAAACTCCCAAAGGCGTTACCAAATGATGTCGCAACTGCTTGATTCAGCGGTATTTCCGGGTATTCAGGGCGGACCTTTGGAACACGTTATCGCCGCAAAAGCCGTTGCATTCGGCGAGGCCTTAACCCCCGAATTTAAAGAATATCAAACTCAGGTTAAGAAAAATGCCGCTTTAATGGCTCAGGAATTAATGAACAGGGGTTATAAAATTCTTTCGGGCGGAACCGACAACCATTCTATGTTGGTGGATTTGCGTCAGAATTTCCCTGATATTAACGGTAAAGAAGTTCAAATCGCGCTCGAAAAAGCCGACATTACCGCCAACAAAAATATGGTTCCTTTTGACACCCGTTCGGCTTTTCAGACTTCGGGCATAAGGCTCGGAACACCCGCAATAACAACGCGCGGCATTAAAGAAGCCGAAATCCTCAGAATCGTTGATTTTATCGATACCGTTATCAAAAATATTAATAATGAGGACGTTATCGCAAAAGTTAAAGGCGAAGTAAACGAAATGATGAAAAATTTTCCGTTGGATAAATAATTTTTGATTGGACGAAAAAAGCACGGAAAACACGATTTTTTCTCTTTCGTGTTTTCCGTGTTTTTCGTAGTTAATGAAATAAAAAAAAATGTCATCTGCACTTATACTTTTGATAATTGCGCTGTATTTTGCGGTTATCCTTTCAATCAGTTATTTTACAACTAAAAAGAAAACAGGAAACAACGATTTTTTTACGGGTTCGCGACAGTCGCCGTGGTACGTTGTGGCTGTGGCAATGGTCGGAACGTCAATTTCGGGCGTAACGTTTATTTCCGTTCCGGGAATGGTTCAGTTTTCGGGATTCGGATATTTGCAGATGGCGTTGGGATTTGTTGCGGGATATTTTGCGATTGCATACGTTTTGTTGCCGCTTTATTATAAAATGAATTTAAATTCGATTTACGGCTATTTAGATAAGCGGTTCGGAAATTCGGGTTACAAAACGGGAGCGGTTTTCTTCTTGATTTCCAAGTTTTTAGGCTGCGGCGTAAGAATGTATTTGACGGCTATTGTGTTGCAACTGATAATTTTTTCGCCGCTCGGCATTCCGTTTTGGGTTAATGCCGCCGCAACATGTTGATTGTCTGGCTTTACACTTTTAAAGGCGGGGTTAAAACGCTTGTTTGGACGGATATGATTCAAACGCTTTCGCTTGTTGCGGCAGTGGTTTTGTGCATTTTTTATGTCGGAAAGGCAATGGGATTGGATTTCGGCGGATTGTGTTCGGCGGTTGTAAATTCCAAAATGTCAAGGATTTGGTATTTTGACGATGTAACGCACAAACAATTTTTCTTTAAACAATTTTTTGCGGGAATGTTCACGACCGTTGCTATGACGGGGCTCGACCAAGATATGATGCAAAAAAATCTCAGTTGTAAAAATCTGAAAGAGGCACAAAAAAATGTTGTAAGTTATGGTTTTAGTTTTTTTCCTGTAAATTTGTTGTTTTTGTCGTTGGGCGTTTTGCTTTATAAATACGCGGCTGAATTGGGGCTTTTCAGCGGCGGCGTTTTAACTGACACCGACGGTAACCCGTTAAAAGCCGACGAACTTTTTGCTTACCTTGCAACGGGCGGAAATTTTTTGCCGCAAACGGTCGGCATTTTGTTTGTTTTGGGGTTGATAGCGGCGGCTTTTTCTTCGGCGGGCAGCGCAGTAACGGCTCTGACAACGAGCGTTACTATCGACATTCTCCGGGCCGACAAAACTCAAAACGAAGAACAACTTAAAAAAACACGGTTCATTGTCCACATCGTTAATTCGCTGATAATGTGCGGATTAATTTGTCTTTTTCCTTTAATCGGCAACAATTCGGTAATTGATGCGGTTTATGTTTTGGCAAGTTACACTTACGGTCCTTTGCTTGGACTTTATTTGTTCGGACTTTACACCAAAAGACGGGTAAAAGACAAATATGTGCCTTTGGTTTGCGTTTTGTCGCCGCTTTTGTGTCTTGTTTTGAGCCTTAATTCCGAAAACTGGTTCAACGGTTACAAATTCGGTTACGAAATTTTGTTACTGAACGCATTTTTTACGTTTTTAGGGCTTTTAACACTGACGGAAAAGAACAATTTGTAATTGTCAAGATAAAAAATATTTTTCAGAAAAATTTTTTTATGGCTACACTCAACGAAAAAATCTTAAAAGTACGCAATTTTGTTACCAACGATATTTGGAAATTAGAACTTAATAACCTCGGCAAAACCCGCCGTCATTCCTTTAACGTGTTGAGAATATTGATTATAGCCGTTAAAGGATTTATTGAAAATGGTTGTTCGGTAAGAGCCTCGGCATTAACTTTTTTTACACTTTTGTCAATTGTTCCGATTATTGCCCTTGCCTTTGCCGTTGCTAAGGGTTTTGGTTTGGAAGAAATGGCTGAAAAAGTTATAAAAGACACTTTTGAATCTCAACCCGATTTGTCAGGATATTTAATTTCGTTTTCTTCGTCAATGTTGGAAAACACAAAGGGCGGTTTGATTGCCGGAGTCGGTATTGTAATGCTTTTGTATTCTGTTTTTAAATTGTTGAACAACATCGAAGACGCTTTTAATTATATGTGGAACGTAAAAAGCGGCCGTCCTGTTTTGAGAAAAGTTACTGATTATGTTACGATTATGATTTTTACGCCGGTTTTGTTGATAATTTCGAGCAGCGCAACCGTCTTTCTTACTTCGCAACTTCATAATATTTTTTCTGACTATTTTTCACCCGTTTTAAACGCCGTTATCAAATTTGTACCGTGGATTTTGATGATGTTGGTTTTTACGATTTTGTATTTGATAATGCCTAATACAAAAGTTAATATCGTTCCTGCCGTTGTATCGGGAATGGTAACGGGTGTGATTTTTGAAATTTGGCAATGGATTTTTGTTACTTTTCAGATGGGGGCAAGTAAATACGGAGCGGTTTACGGCAGTTTTGCGGCGTTGCCTTTGTTTTTGGTTTGGTTGCAGACATCTTGGATTATAGTTTTGGTGGGTTGCGAATTAACGTATTCAATTCAAAATGTAAGTAATTATACAACAGAACATTACGCCGGAAATATCAGTATGGGACTTCAAAAAAGAGTTGCCGTTTTGATAATGGAAGAAATAATTAAAAATTTCAAAAGTCAGCAACAGCCTAAAACTGCGGCTCAATGGAGCGAAGAACTAAAAATTTCGCCGAAACTTTTTCTTTACGTTTCTTCAAAATTGCAGGAAACGGGACTTTTAGCTGAAATCCGCGACGAAAAAACATCTTCTCCCGTTTTTATTCCAGCAATGGACATTAACGAAATTACTTTTAATACTATTTACGAACGGTTTGAAAATCAAGGCTCTGACAAAGATTTTCCCGTTAAAATAAATTCGGCGTTCAAAAAAATTGATGATATTTGTTCCGAAAAGGAAAAAGAATTTTATAATCTTTTGGGACAAATACCTTTGAAAAAAAACGTGTAAAAAAAATTTTGT